>CAUYRH010094958.1:0-20898 GCA_963574655.1 Perodicticus potto
ATGGGCTAAAGCACCAGCCATGTACACCTGAGCTGGCGGGTTTGAATCCAGCCCGGGCCTGGCCAAACAACAATGGGGGCTGCAACCAAAAAATGCCCGGGCATTGTGGCAGGCACCTGTAGTCCCAGCTACTTGGGAGGCGGAGACAGGAGACTCGCTTGAGCCCAGGAATTGGAGGTTGCTGTGAGCTGTGATGCCACAGCACTCTATCCAGGGTGACAGCTTGAGGCTCTGTCTCAAAAAAAGAAAAAAAGAAGTCAGAACATTTGTCCTCTCCGCCTTGCTGTCCTTTTGGCCATGAGCAGATGTCACCACTGGAAGACTCCAGTGATGGAGTAGCCCCCATAAGACATGAAATGTGCCAGCACCTTCATCCGACTATCCGAGGCTCCAGAACAATAAGAAATAAATTTATGTGCTCCTTAAATTGCCCACTCTCAGATATATTGTTATAGCAGAAGGAACAGACTATGACACTTAGCAAATGATAAATGATTTGTGTGTGTGTTTGTTGTTGTTTGTGATAATTGCTCCGTTCCTGTTACTCATAGTTTCTTTCATCAAAAATTCAAAATTGTTATATAGAATTTCTATCACCTCCTTCTTAGATTAAATGTCTATAAGCTTCTTTGTCATTTTCCTATATTTTTTCACATTTGTAAAAGTTTTCCTGTGTATAAAGAATGAAATTATTAAATGTTTTCTCTGTTTTCTCCAGTCATTTTATTTACCTCAAACTTGTATTGTTTCCAAAGATTTATTTTTTCCTGTTATTAAGTGATTTTATTAAATTGATTTGGACATACTGTAGGTCAAATAATATTTTCTGAACAATTATGGACTTTAAAGCTCAACATAAAATTAGTAGCTTCAAAAGGGTTAGTCATATTCCCCAGCAACAGCATGATAAAATAATTCAACTAACTCAGAGTAATCATGTGAATACTGAATCAAAGCTGGATTTTTCTCTCCATATTTGAATTAAGTTCTTCTGTTTGACTGGAAGGGGTTTTTGTATAACTAAAACTTCAGCGCATAAAGGGGATTTAAAAGGAGCACACTGTTTAGTGGGTGGGCCATGTAGCTAGAAATGAGATTTGGGCATAAATTTGTCTTCAAAGATGTTAATGTTTATTTTATGTTTTAGGTTTCCTCTGTTACTCTATCTTCTTTCCTTCCTCCCTCCCTCTCTTCCTTCCTTCCTTTCTTCCCCTCTTCCTCCCTTCCCTCCCTCCCTCCCTCCCTTCTCTTTCCTTTTTTTTTGCAGTTTTTGGCCAGGGCTGGGTTTGAACCTGCCACCTCCAGCATATGGGGCCAGTGCCCTACTCCTTTGAGGCACAGGTACCGCCCTCTCTTTCCTTTTTTCTCCTTTTCTTGCTTCCCACCTTCCTGCCCACTCCCACTGCTTCTCTGATTTTAATTCAAAATGCTTTTCTTTTATTCTCCTAATCACACATAGAGATAATTTTCCCAAATATATGAACATTATCAAGGATTTTCTCTTTTCTGTCGTTACTCTTCACGAGCCTGCTGCTGGTTTTGTTTTCATACCTGAGATCAGGTAATTTGTCTAGTCCAGAAGTAGTTCATATAGGTAAACACCACTATGTGGGCGCTAGCAATTTTCTTCCTTCAGATTTCAATAAGATGGCCAGATCAATAAGCTTGCCAACTTGATAATTGTGTTCCAAGTTTTTGATGATGTTTTACTGGTCTGAAGTTAGGTCTCATCTGTCCCTTTGTGTTTTTGATGGAACTGAAGAGTCATCTGCAGTTTGAAATTCTTTCCACACTATAGCTGCTGAGCACCTCTCCGTCAGCACGTCCAGCCGAGCCTTCGCATTTTCACAGAGCTTTCCAAAGACATGTGAGCACTGCGGGGAGCGAGGAAGCACCGCACACGCCTAGCCCTTCAGTGACGCAGGCTGGCAGAGTCCCCCAGTGCAAGTGAGAAAGAGCTGTTGACAAAAGCTAGGGACAGGATTTTTTGCTCTGACTGGATAAAATTATAACTTTTGTGCATTGGAGGGAAAGCTGCCTATTTTTTATTTCCCCATCGTTTTAGCATCTAGTTCTCAGTTTGGCAAAGTCAGAAGGGTTTCATAGTCTTTTCTTCTTTTCCTTTTGGCAGCTGTTCTGATTTGTTAAAATTGCTGTTGCACATAGTATGGTAAGGGTATCATAATCTTTTCCTGTTTTATTTTTGGGTCGCTATTCTCCTTCATAAGATTGAGGGTGCATATGATACGTGCATCAGGGAGATGTGTACTTTCAAATTCATGTCTATTGAAAATTTGCTTAAAATCTCATTGAAAATTTACCTGTACTCATTATTTTTCTTTAATTCACTAGCGTAAATCTGTCTTCTCTTTCTCTCTCTCAGTGCGTGCGTAGGTGTGTGTAAGAAGAAACAACCGTGACTGGTAACAACCGTGTCAAACTTAACAGTCTGTCAGGCCATTAATCCCGACTTTGCCTCCTTCAATATTTCAGATTAACACGACTTGATATTCCGCAACTAAATAATTTTAGACTACAAGCAAATTTCCTAGAGCAAATTTCTAGCCTAATCTCTCAGACCGTGGTCACTGCAAGAACTGTCAAATATTCCACAATATCCATTCTTATCATTTTCCTTTTAATAATCCAACATTATCTCCCATTCCCTTATCAAGATATAGTTGAGAATGTGGCTGTTCATCAGCGACTTTATTTCCCAGACTCCATTGATCTTGCTAAGGAAATATGAATAGTTTTAGGAATATTGGGGTGTAAGTGAAAGTGATGAAGGTAACCTCATAGCTTTATGACGTAAATGTTTGCTCTGGTATTTCCTTCCCCACCCTATGTTATTGGAAGCCAATCATTAGCGCTTCCACCTTCAATTACTCATGCACATGTGATACCTTGGGCAACAGCAGAAGAGGAAGACAGAAGGTGTGGGTCACTGTGACCTATTCACCTGGGGACTCTTACAAAAAAGAGAAATACACATTTCAATCTCATTTAAAGCTCAGAAATATGGGGTGGTTTTACCGTATCAGATTTTCTTCTACCCTAGTTAAAACAAAATATGTCTACCTAAGTAATTTATAAACTTCTACACATTGCTTTCCTAAGATCTGGCTTACCAGTACCACTTTCCTTCGTAGTAAAGCACTTATAATTTCTTGGAGTTCTTTGCTTTCAAGGATTTTGTAAGTGGGATAGTAAAAATGGATGTGTCTCTGGTTTTTGTTTTGTTTTTTTTTTTTCTTACCAATGGAAGCCTATCTGCTCTTATTTCTTGGGATGAGATGATTGATAGGAAATCACTATAGGAAATCCACACCCTGCCAGAAGAGCTAACCACGGCCTGGTATTACCTTTCAGGAGACTATAAAGGGATTAGAAAAACAAGGTGAAGCCCATCACCTTCCTTCAATTGCAACTCCCATTCCCTCACAGAACTGCCATGTCTAGAGGGTATTTTAAAACCAGAATTCTTCACACCATAAGCATAGCTTTTTAAGACTGGCCTGATATCCTGCAACTCTTTTTCCTCCCCAGTGGAGATGTGAAATTAACGGCAGCTTCGCAGCTTTTTATTGGATGCCTTTTGAGCATGGACTACATCAGTTTCCTATGGAGCTTGACAAAGGAGAATTTTTGGCAATGAGAAGAGCCTCTGGCATGTTAGAAACAGAAAGCAACATATATGCTTCAGAAATAGCAAGCGCTTGCTTGCCAACCCAACCCTGTGGTGCACATGCTCCCTTATTATAGGCTTGCCTGCCTCTGAGCCCAAAGCAGAGGAGAGACCAGTGGAATTCTTTCTGGCTTAATGCCATTTCTCCTAAATCTGTGCTAAAAGAAGACTCCACGACCTTCATTTCTTAGCACAAACCTATTGCCTCTATGCCTCACTGATTCTCATTTGAATGTAGATTTCTATGTCCTTGCATATAAAAGCAATTCTTTGAAGGCTTTAAGACACAAACAAGGAATTGCAGTGAAATATAAGAATAAATGGTTATTTGGAATCATAAGCATGAATAGTATAGAGAAACAAAATTGACTTTTAAGAATAATAATAGCACTATTTGGCAAGTACTAGACTAAGACTTTGACAGGTTGTCATTAATCTTAATAACCCCGGAGGTATACAAAGTTATCTCTATTTTACAAATGAGGAAGGTGGAAGTTAAGTAACACAATTAAAGGAATATAGGTAGTAAACGGTGGATCTGGGCTGCGAGTTCAGTTCTATCTAATCACCAAATCGGTGTTCTTTCCATTCTATTCTATTCTTCAGACCGTACTTACTACCACACACAGCAACAAAATCATTTACTATAATAAGTACTCCTTACAGACCAGTGTCACTCAAGAGAAGTGTGAGTTTATTTTGAATGGAAAGAATGTGACCGAGAGCCGTATCATTGCAGATATTTTTCCTGAATCTTTGTGTCTTAGTTAAATTTCAAACTAAAGTCCTCGCACATCACAGCAATCTCCAAAGCTTGTGGCAGGCAGTAAACCATTTATGAAATGTGACAATAAGGACTGTCCTTGGTAATAATGTGTAAACTATTTTATATTTCATACTTTGTATTTTGCTTTTCTTTTAAAATTCCCAGAAATCCAAACATTCAAAAGCACCATTCTGACAAGAAACAGAAAGCAAAGAAACAAACAAAAAGAATCTCAAGTAACACCTTCCAAGGACATCTGGTTTGGTTTTTCAAGAAAAAGGAGTTCTCTAAGCTTAAGAACACAATGCTGACGGAACTAAAAACCAATAACAACAAAAGCATGAGGACTCTTTTGTTTTTGTAAAGGAAGTGTGAGGGACAGAACCTTGGTAGGGTCTTGCATCACTTTTTGTTCCCCCTTAATTTCCTAGCAACACGGTGAATGCGGCTACAACTGCTGAGCCAAAACTTGTGGGTTTTGAGTTAAAGCCCAGCTCTCAGCAAATTGATTTTGGTTTCAACTAATTTTCTGGCATTGGAGGAACAAGAAAGTAAGTCAGGACTTTTGTGCTTTGGCTAGTGGGTCTGATTCCATTTGTGGAAATGATCTACTTTGTTCAGTCTCTGAATGTAATGGCTTCCCCATTCAAAAGGTAATTTTTTGAAATTTTTGGCACCTTCTCCATCGGTTTGAAAGCTCCCTAGTATCTCACACCCAATATCCAGTTACGCCAGACTGCTTCAGTTACCTAGGTTATTTTTTGTTGTTGTTGTTTTCCCTTTGTCCCCTGAATAATTTGAGGCAGGCCTCCTGGGAAGCTACTGGCCGATGCACAGTACGAACATTTCTTCTTTCCCTCTCTTTCCTATAAAATATGCTCTTTCTGAGTCCAAAGCTGTGCTTTTCTTTGTTCTTTGAGGTGCTATTACAACTACCTGCTATTAATCTATCCATTAATTCAGTCCAAACGATATTGAAATGCCAGCTACATTTTTAGATATTAGAGTTAAATAGTAAAATTTTTTAAAACATGGTCCCAACTTCAGAGCATTTACATGAAGAACATATAGATAAAAAGAAAAAAACAGAAAGAAATAGAAGCATAATGTGATTATATGATAAGAACTGCTATAAATAAGAATAAACCTTACCAGTGTAGAAAATGGGCAGATATTGTAAAAGGGTACATAATTTTAGTTATTCAGGCTGAATAAGCTTTGGAGACATAATATCCCACATGGTAACTATAGTTAATAATACTGTATTATATACTTGAAGCTTCTTGAGAGAGTAATCTTAAGTATTTTCACCACACACATACACATAAGAGGTAACTATATAAGGTGATGAATATATTAATCAGCTTGAGTATGGGTAACTATTTCACGATGTTTGCATATATCAAAACATCAAATCTATGCAATTTTTATTCATCCAATATACTACAATAAAGATATACAAAAAGAAGTCAAAAGAAAATTCTGAAGGAAAGGGATTTCTGATGATAGATGAATCTATTATTTACTTTTTTAAGATTGGTATAGAATCTTTTTACTAAAGTGACTTCAATCAGATCATCAAAGGACATGAAGAAGTCAGCCATGCAGATAACTGTCTCAAGAAAGAGCTTATAATTAGAGAGAAGAACAAATTCAAAGGCCCTAAAATAGGAGTATGTGCTTGGCATGTCTAAGGAATGTTAAAAAGAGCAACATGATTGGCATGGCATGAATAAGAACAAAAGTCATAGGAGATGAAATTATGGTACATTGATGCACCTCATAAATTAAAGTTCTGTAGGCCACAGTAAATATTCTTTTACATGTTATGATTCATCAATAAATCACCTGAAATAATTTATTATTAACTTCTCTAGGGCTGTGGACTGACTCAACTAGGAGTGATGTTCTTGCTTATAATTTTTTATTTAAAAAAGGGTATAGTCAGATATCAGCTGGGCCTGTAGCCATCTGAAAGTTCAATGGGGCTTTATCCATGGCACCTGGCTGGGTTGGTGTTGGCTATCTGTTGGATCCCTATTTAGTCAAATAAGTCTTGTGTGTCTTATTTATATGTCTTGAGCTTATTTTAGTATGAAGCTTGAGAAATGTCAATTGTCAACTCAATTTTGATTTTCAAAACTGAGTATTCCAAGAAACTGGAAGGGAATGTCCCCAAACTAAAGATTGTGCCTAGAACTGGTACACCAACATTTCTGTTTTATTCTATAGGTCAAAGCAGTCCAAGAACTACTTGGGGTCAAAGGAATAGAGAGATGAACCTAATCTCTTAATGGAGCTGTACAAGATTGCATTGCTGAAGAACACGTGGAATGGTAATTATTGCAGCCACATTTGAAAAATATAACCTACCAAAGGTAAGAATAGTGGATATCTTATATAATTACATAATGTATATAACACGCGTGCACACACGCACACACACACAGACATATGTGTATAGATACAGAATTTGCCAAAAATGTCTACACAATTTAAGAAAGGAAAACTATATTAAATTTGTAATACTCAAGTGACATTTGACTTCTATGATTACAATAGGTGCTCCATGTGACTTTTGTTATCTGTATCTCTCAAATATTGCAAGTATATAAGTAGCAGAAAGTTTTGAGAAAAGATCAGATGTCAGATAACCTATGATCTTTTTGTTGGCATAGATTTTAGTGAGGCAGGGTAGAAAAATTGAGACTAATAAGAAGCTATAAAAATAATTGAAATTGGGGAAATTATTGACTTTTACAGGGGTGTTGAGAATGAAGACGGAAAACAGGGTTGGGTTGTGCATTTATTAAGAATAAGAGTGGCTGACGGATTTGATGCAGGTTTTGAGAATGGGATTCGTCAAGCATTCTATCCACATTGTTGGCTGAGCAATTAGGTCAATAAAGTTCTACTTCACTGAAGTGAAGGGAGGCTTTAGAAAGAGCGACTTTGGAAGGTTTCAGGTTAGAAAGTCAATGGGACAGGTTAAATTTGACATGCTTTTTAAAACATGAAGTGGGATTAAGTGGTTCTACTGTTGAATCTAAGATGGATATAAGAATTGGGGAGAAATAAAGATTTAGATGATTTTTAAACCATAAGATTGAGGAGTGCACCCAGACAGGAAGTATATAAAAAAGAATACAAGAGGCCACTACATGAAAACGTGGGTCCTCAAAGTTCAGAGCTTGGGAAATGAGGAAATGGTTGTGGATAGCTGTAAGTATAACTTAACCATGGCAACCTACTATGTGATCTTGCTGACAATGCTATTGATACCTCAATCTCATCCCAAACCCTCTTGATCCAACCCTTTGCTTCTGAAGTTACAAAGACTTCATCAAACGAAGCTTTACTTAGCCTGTTACATTCCTGCTTAAAACCATCTATCAGGCTAATGTTATTGGCTAATGTTCAAAGATGTTAGACTTCAAGACCATGAGCTCCTGCATGATGTCCCATTCTCATGTGCAAATACTCTTCTTCCTACCAGTATAATCCACATTATATTATACCCAGAAGGTTCCTTCTAGTCCCAGTGTATTTAGTCTACTCTTCTCTCTGCCTAGAATTTCACCCTACTTCATCTCTTTACCAGTTTCACTCCTCACATCCCAGTTCTTTCACTTAAAGCCATATGTCCTAACATGATCGGGTCTCCCTGCATCTGTTCTCATCTCTCCTTACCCATTGCTTCAATAAATCAGAAATTCTAATTACATTACTCTGTATTTATTGAATAAGTAAATATCTTTCATGCTCACCAAACGTCAATAAACTAGGCCTCATGTTTCTTTGAGTCACTTATTGCTACCCAGGGGCTGGTACAGTCTCTGGCACTTAGAAATATCTCACTGTTAAATAAATAATTTTTATTTGAAAAAAATTTTAATATCTGACATGGGTGTTGGGAGATGAGGATCAAATAACTTGAGGATGAGGAGCCGTACTTAAGAGAGAAATATATAAGTTATAATTTGACTCAGGTAATAATCCTTAACTTGAAATACTATTCCGTCTATGGAGTTTTCTAACATCTTAGCATGGCAAGTAAAAGAAATATCATGACAATCTTCCCTCATGTTCCACTCACTGGCTATGAACTAATTCATAAAACTGGGATTCGTGGGCAGACAGTGTTAGCAGGTCAGGATTGCCAGGCAGAGTTCACGCTTTTTATCAGAACACAAACCCTCTCTGTTTTCTAATACAGTACCCTGAATTCTTTTCATCTTGATACTCTTTCTATTTTTAAAACTTCTTTTCCTTTACTTTGCTCCTCATCTGCCCAAGTTGCAAGCATTTTGCCAATGCCTCCAAGCAAGTAAAGTCTTTTTCCTGGACTATTTCCACGTGTGGCAATATTTTCTCCCAGGGCTGTTAAGTCTTTTATCCTTGCAGTTTGAGACAGAGGTAACTTACAGCCCAGAGCCTCTAGGTATTGAAAACATGATGAATGTCTTGTTTGTCTTGATTGTACCTGGCCTCTATTTCAGGTATGCACCAAATAGTCTGCCTTATTGATGACTGGAGTCACTAACACTCCGAGACAACAGCTCAGCTGCAAACTGATCACCAGCTTTCTCTTCCCTGCCATTCCTCCCTCACTTAATTCCCAAATGGCTATTTCTTATATTGTTATTGAATTTATTTCTATCTGATTCTTAAATATTTTCTAAAGATTCTTATACCTTATAGTGATGTTGTGCTTTTTTCTTCTCATTCTTTTTTATTAAAATATCTACTGAACCATAATTATTTACATCATGTTAGATTTTTCATCTTAGATGTTGCGCTTTGCTGACGTGTGATATAAGAATTAATAGTCTAATTTCACCTTTCACTTAAGTAAGCCTCCAAGTAAAATGTATAACCACTTTTGTACTTTCCAAAAGATTCTAAAAAATGTTATAATCTGGAAATAAAGAAGTTTAAGGTGATACACTAGTGTGATAAATACAGAAAGTGCAAGAAATGTATATACAATTTAAAGAAAGGAAAAGTCTGTATTAAAATTGTAAAGTCCTCTTACTCCCTATCCTCTGCTCTCTTTTCTCTCTCTTTCTCATCTCTTCCCCTACGCTCTCACCTCTCTCTAAAATAAGGTAAACTTATACTTTTATATCCTAAAAAACAAACTTGTAATAGTCAATACTTGCCAATAACAATGAATGCAAGTGATGATTGAGCACCTCTTGTAATTACAGAAGTCAAACATGACGTGCGTATTACAATTTTAACACAGGTTTTTTCTTTTCTTAGAATGTGTATATATATATTTTGGGATCTTCTCTTTGTGTATGTGTGTGTACATATTATAATGTGTATTATAATGAGGGGAGGTAATTTGTATATTGTTATTATTATTATTATTATTATTTTTTTTGCAGTTTTTGGCTGGGGCTGGGTTTGAACCCACCACCTCTGGCATATGGGGCCAGTGCTCTACTCCTTTGAGCCACAGGTGCCACCAGGTAATGTGTATATTATATGTACACACACATGCACAGTGATACTCAAATTTATTGTGATGGACATATGTCAGAATAGGAATTTTAGAAGCATCTTTTTGGCGTTTGAAATTTATAGCAAAGATGTATGTGCATCAACTGGGCATTTAAATGAAGGCAAGCCTCTGTATCTCCAACATCTTTGAATAATCAATTTTATGAAATATTACTTATGATACCACAGTTTATTACAACCAAACCTCATTATAAATTTGAGGACAGACTGATGATTGAAATATAAGGTCTGAAAATTGAGTTTGCAAACTCATCCTAGAAATAGTATTACATCATTGCTGAGTATCACTATCTTCATCTCTGAAGTACTCTCTTTGGGAACCTATGCACTGATGCTAACACCTAGTCTAGCTTTTAAAGCAATTTTGCAACTCTTTCTGTAATGGCCATCAGAGCTTCAGCATATTACCCTTCATATCCTGAATGTCATCAAAATATCTTCCTTTCAATATTTCCTTTATTTTTAGGGAAAGAAAAAAGTCACTAGGGTCAAGTGAGCAGGGAGGGTGTTCCAAAACAGTTATTTGTGTACTGGCTGAAAACTCCCTCATGGACAGTGGTGTGTGAACTGGTCCATTGTCATGAGGCAAGTGTCATGAGTTATTAGCAAGAAGTTCAGATTGTCTTCATCTAACTTTTTCATGAAGCCTTTTCAGCAATTCCAAATAGTAAACTTGGTTAATTGTTTGTCAGCTTGGTACTAATTCATAATGAGAAAGCCCTCTTAATATCAAAGAAGGTTAACAACATTGTTTTGACTCTTGATTGGGGCTCACATAACTTTTTTGATCTTGCACTTTGATGCTTTGTTTTAGGGTCATATTGTTATACCCATGTTTCATCAAACACAGCACAAAACATCATCTTGCCTCTCCAAACACCTTGGAAAATTTCAACGGTCTTTTTCTTTTGTTCATCTGTGAGGTCCTTTGAGACCATGTTTGCACACACCTTTCTTTTGCCAAGATTTTCAGTTAAGATTTTCCTGTTTCTCTATTGATTTTTACTTGGTTTGATGCACTTCTTACAGTCAGCCAATAGTTATGATGTAATATTTGATGATGTTTTGCAATGTTCTTGTCAGTTCTGCTTGACACTAGCTGCCCTGACCTCCCTTCATCAGCAATGCTTTCTCGCCCCTCAGAAAAGTGTTTACTCCATTCTACACTGCTGTTTTCTTCATGGCACTATCTCCATCAACTTGAACTAACATGTCTTTTATTTCACTTCCACTCCTGCTAAGTTTAGCAAAAAATTTAATGTTTATTTATGCCTCCAATTCAACCTCTGACATTTTTTGTGATGTCACACAAAAACACACAAAAATAATGAATGCTATTCAGCATAACACTGCTATACACCATCACAAATACAGCTGGGAGACGCTGATACACCAAGGTTATGAAACCTTACCAAACTGTTTGTACAGTGCTGCTCACGCAGTGCATGTGCCAAGTTTGCAAACTTAATTGTCAGGCCTTTGTAGATTCTTTAACATTCTTGTAATACGTAAAGAAGGGGAACTATTATATATAACTCCCAGACCACCAATTCTGAATTGTACTTTAACTGGTATCAGTACATTATTTTGGAAATTTGCTCTCTGCAATGACAAGAACCAGGTTGGTTATGATTTTCTAGAAAATATCTGGAAAGACAGGCTTGAGTAGTAATTACATGAGGGTGAGTAATGATGGTAGAGTATAAATTATTTTATTCACATTAGAGTCTCTAGAAATGGGAAATAATTCTGTCATAATAATTTGTGACTGTGGTGCTGTACTAGGACAAAGCTGGTTTATCATAGCAGCCACCATATTTCTTTGTGAGCATAAGTTTACATGCAAGGAAGGCCTGATAGAGTTTATTTTATTTCTTTCAATTGAATTTTTCTACTTTTTTAGACACAATATAATTAACAAGTGAGAATCTTCCCACATTGCACCAGCAGAGAACAGAATAACAAGATTTAAAACTATTTCAACACCTGACTTCTCAGTTAATAAAGACATCCAAATGGTAAAATTCTGCACTTTTCATGTTTCAGCCAATTAATTTACATAACCTAAATTAACAGATCTTAAAAAAAATGCATCTCTACCCCCAACACACATCGTGCTGGTGGGTGTCAATTACACAGCTGAGAAGAGCAACAGTTATGGGTCACGAATTTTAAATGTGATAATTCAGTTCAAGGAATCGTGTCCATAATAACCAGCTCTCAGTAATTTTAAAAATAGTTCTTTAGTTTGAGGGTTTTTTAAAAAATGATTTCACTTCACTTCCTGAGCCAGAAATTCTAGAAAATTATGGATATTGGTATACTGTCTATGAGCTAAGAAAATAAATAGCACAGGTACACTGCTATATTTATTTTTGTTACACAAGATTTGAAGATGTTTGTTCAGAACTTGGAAGCAGTAGCAAATAAAATAATTAAGTGGGAAGCATATGTCATTTCTTCTATTTTTATAAGCTAGTTGCATAGGCAAGAGATAACCAAGTGAGTAGTTACTTTGCACCCTAGGCAGTGAATTTTCACGTGTGATTCATGTATATTCCAGTAACAGGATTTTTTCTGCTACCATGGAGAATGTGCAGAAGAGTTAACTTCCATGTGATTGGAAGCTGCCATTAAGTGCTAACCCCTTGTTGAGCAAATCTTGTTTCTGGTTACATTTGGCTTGTTCAGAATCATAATGGTTTGGGCTTTGTATCCAAATAAAGACTCTTGTATGATAAATGATCATCCCAACAGTTTTAGTGTTGTTCATATCTAACTTTAGGAATAGATTAGATATTTTTCTTTTTAATTAAAGATAAGCGAAAATATGAACCTAAATGTACCATGTTTACGGAGTTTATAAATCCCATGCTTGCAAGCCTCAGAAATTTCAAAACTAAAAGAAATAAACAGTATTGTGCTCAACTGGCCATTGATTTCGCTCATTTTCTCTGCCTTTCTCTTTTCACATAAGCTAAAGAGATGGCAAGAGGAATCTCATGATTGAGATAAGTCTCCCCCTTCCCCCTGTTTAGAACCTATTATTCGATGTACTCAAGGGAAAGTTATAATTTCTTAGCAAAAATTTCCAGGTCATGATTTCCTTTTTAGCTTTACCTTTCATCACTTTCTGATTTCACACCAACTCCCTCACAGTATTTTCCTTTTTTGTCACCTGATGCAACCCACTTCCCGGCTGTTTGATATTTTTTCTTTTTCACCTAAGCTATCTATCTATAGCAACTCCTCCTCTTTTCTTGTATCCAGCTCTATTTCTCTAGACAAATGCCTATTTATCCTACTGGGAACAGTGTGGTGGTCTCCAGGCACCTCCTGGGAGGAGCCTCTTCCTCCCTTCACCGGTGAGCCTGGATCTACTTGTACCCTCTGAGTTATGCAGCAAATGAGGCCAACACCCTCATGGCTGGCTGAGTGTAATCCAGGCTTCAGTGACATTCCAGTTTCTGGCTGGATCTAAATCATTTAAGAATTGTCTGATTAATTATAAGATTGAATTGTAAACATTCTAGAAAGCATTGTTTATTAGTTCCAGTTACTCATCAATCACTAATTTCTTAATTTTTTATCACCTGGTTTTCATGCTTATTGCTCTGGACATAATCCCTTACTGAGTTTTTCTAATTGTAAATTCAGTTTTCACTTCTTTGCCCTATCCTTTTTGACCTCAAGATAGTGTGTAACAAAATAGATCATTTCATTCCTTTTACACATACTGCCTTTCCTAAATTTTGTAATAGGACTCTGATGCTTTCTTTCCAAGTTCCCATAGGCAATATGTAGATACCTTCCAGGTTTTTCTGGGTAAGATTTTCTTTGCGAGCTTTCCATTATAGATATCACTCAGGTTCACACCCTCTACTTCTACTTTGAAACCACAGGGCCTTAGATTACCCTTTTTAGTCTGACTTATTTCTGGAGGTTTGGCCTGCATTTCTTGGATTTGCAGCGAATCCCTGGTTACCTAAATGTTCTACTACTTCAAACTTAAAAGGTTTCTAAAATACTTCCTGACCCTCTGCTACCTACAAACTCAGAGTTCATCTTCTTAATATTCCAATTAACAAAACTTCCTGAAATTGAAAGCTTTCATTCATTGATAGCCAATGTTGCCTTCTTTCTTAACTTCTGGGTTCCTAATTCTAATGCAGGAACTTTAATCTAACATTTAATCTAATATTTCCTCAGGACTTCTCACCTGCATATACTCTCTTCCTGCTAAAACCAATAAAGTTACAACATTGGGTAGGTCTGGCTCACATTTATAAAAAAGGAAGACAAAATAAATTTCACTGATATTTCCATCTCCTGCTTTTCATTGTTAATCTAATACAACTTTCATCCTTCTCTGAATTTTTAAGTGGCTTCCTATTTTGACAACAGCATTAAATTAAAATGTGAAAACCTGATATTTTAAATTCTAAACATATTGTCGCAAGCAACCTATTATGACATACTTCCCATTACTACCTTTCTCAAAATCGTTAAGTTGGCTTAATTCATTTATTCAACTCCTGTTTTAGTAAATCCTATAATCCAAAAGTACCTTTGAGGTACTTTTATACCATTTACTCAACCTGAAAATATGTTCAACATATGCTTTGTCTGTCTATCTTCTACATACTGAGTTTAGTACCTTTCCTTTATAAAGTTTTCTGAGTTTGTCTTCAGACTAAATCTAGACACACATATTACTCTTTGAGAAAAGAAGTTATTATTTATTATTTTTATTTTATCCCACTGGAAACCTACACCATCATATATATAAATGCTCACTAAAGGGGGAGGCAAAACAAGATGGCGAACTAGAGACTGCTTCTTTCTATTTGGGTGTGGTGCGATTGGGGAGAGAAGACTCCAAGAACCTCTGGCTTATGGGCTCTACCCAGAAATATTACTTTGGGGGCAGAGGAGGCAGTGGGAGACTTCACAACCCCAAAGGGAGGATGAAAGTAGTGCAGAAGTGGCAAGTATTTGCAATTGGTCAGAGGCCAGCTGGCATGATGGTTGTGAAGTCAGCAGCTACAGCATTGAGGAGAGTTTGCAGACAGGGAAGGCCTTCCCTGTGGGTTGTTTTGGGGGAGGCACTGGAGCACTTAGTTGAGACCTCAGGAGACCTCGGGTAAGTGAGCAACTATATAGAGAGTTTTTTCTTTTTTTAACAAAAAAAGTTTTTCAACTTTTCCCCCTAGAATTTCATTTTCTTCATTTTTCCCATGTAAATATAATTTTTCATTGTTGCCTTCTTTTATAATAAGGCTTCATTTTTGCTAGTTTTTGTGCCCTTGATATTGTTTTTTTCCCCCAATTTTATTCCTTAAGGGTGTTGTTTTTGTTTGTTTGTTTGATATATACTATTTTTGTTTTTCTTCTGTATTTGGTGGTGATGGGGTCCTGTGTCTGGATCAGAGGAACAGAGCTGCAGACATCAAGGGACCCACCCAACCCGGCACCTCCAGATGTTGGGATGTGTGAGTGTGAGTCAAAGTACCCTACTGTACACCACTATAACTCCTGTCTCTCTCTTTCTGTTCCTCTCTTCTTTTTGTCAGTCTTCTTTTTTACTCACCCCATTTCCTTTCTCTTCTCTCTCTCTCTATTTTTTTTTTTATCTTTTACCCTTCTTGCAGAAGAAAGAATCTCAGAGGTAGAGGATAAAGGTCTTGAGATAACTCAGGCATTAAAGAGACAGAAAAAAAGAGAGAGAAAACAGAATACTCACTGACGGAATTATGGGACTTTAGGAAGTGTTTACACATATGAGGCATAGGCTAGCTGATTGGATTAAAAAGCACAAACCTTTCATTTGCTGTCTGCAGGAAACACACCTAACCCAGAAGGACAAAGTAAGACTCAGGATTAAGGGATGGATGACAATTTTTCAGGCAAGTGGAAATCAGAGAAAAAGAGAGGTTGCAATTGTTTTTTTCATATACAAGTGGATTTAAAGCAACTAAATTAAAAAAAAAAAGACAAAGATGGATAGTTTATATCAGTCAAGGGAACAATATAACAAGATGATATTAAATTCTAAATGTTTATGCACCCACCTTAAATGCTCCCAGATTCCTGAAATAGACCTTAATTAGTCTGAGCAATATGATGCCTTATAACACCATAATAGCAGGGACTTTAACACTCCTCTTACAGAGCTGGATAGATACGCTAAACAAGAATTGAACAAACATACCAGGGACTTAAATGTGACCTTAAAACAACTGTACTTGATAGACATATATAGAACATTGCATCCCAGAGCATATCCTAGGACACAAATCAAACCTCAACAAAATCAAACAAATGGAAATTTTACTTGTATTTTCTTAGACAACATGGCAATAAAGGTGGAAATCAACTTCAACAAAAATTGTCATTCTCTTCACAAAGGCATGAAAATTAAATAAACTTATGCTGAATGAAAGTTGAGTCAAGGAAGACATAAAAAAGGAAGTCCTTAACTTCCTTAAGCATAACAACAATGAAGACATAAGCTACCAAAACCTATGGGACACTGCACAAGCAGTAATAAGAGGGAAATTTATTGTATTAGATGTATATAGTCAAAAAACTGAAAGAGGATTTTCCAAATAAATGGAAAAGGAAGAGCAATCAAATCCTAAACCTAGCAGAAGAAAAGAAATAATCAAAATTAAATCAGAAATAAATGAAATTGAAAATAAAAGAATCATTCAGAAAATTAATGAAACAAAAAGTTGGTTCTTTAAAAAGATAAATAGGGCGGCACGTGTGACTCAGCGAGTAGGGGGCCGGCCCCATATACTGAAGGTGGAGGGTTCAAACCCAGCCTCCACGAGAACTGGAAAAACAGAAAAATAGCTGGGCATTGTGGCGGGTGCCTGTAGTCCCAGCTACTTGGGAGGCTGAGGCAAGAGAATCGCCTAAGCCCAGGAGTTGGAGGTTGCTGTGAGCTGTGACACCTTGGCACTCTTCCGAGGGCAATAAAGTTAGACTCTGTCTCTACAAAAAAAAAAAAAAAAGATAAATAAAACCAATAAACCATTGGCCATATAAGCCAGAAATAGAAAAGTAAAATCTTTAATAACCTCAATCCTAAATGAAAAGGGGAAATACCAACTCAGACCACAGAGATACAAGAGATTATTCCTGAATACTACCAAAAACTTTATGCTCAGAAATTTGATAATGTGAGTGAAATGGACCAATACCTGGAATTGCACCATCTTCCTAGACTTAACCAGGAAGAAATAAATCTCTTGAACTGACCAATATCAAGCACTTAAATTACAGAAACAATAAAAAAGCTCCCAACAATAAGGAAACAACGACAACAAAAGCCCAGGACCAGATGGCTTCACATCAGAATTCTAGCACACCTTCAAAGATGAGCTTGTACCTATACTGTAGAGCTTATGTCAAAACACTGGGAAGGAAGGAACCTTCCCCAGCACATTCTGTGAAGCAAATTTCACCTTGATTCCAAAATCAGGAAAGGACCCAATGAAAAAGGAGAAGTATAGACCAATTTTACTAATGAATATTGATGTAAAAATATTCAATAATTGCAGCTACTCATTACAAAAATTATACATTATGATTGAGTAGACTGCATCCAAGGCATGCAAGGTTGGTTTATGAAAATCCATAAATATAATGCATCACATCAATAGAAGCAAAAACAAAGACCAAATGATCTTCTCCATAGATGCATAAAAAGGATTTGACAAAATTCAGCATCCTTTTTCTAGCAGTAACATTTAAGATAATAGGCACAGGTGGCACATTTCTTAAACAGATTGACCCCATCTATGACAAACCCACAGCTAACATCATAGCAAATTAGTTTTAATCTTTCTGTGTTGAGAAGCAGTGGTTGGGCATGTTTTGAACATACTTGTTTTACCTCATGATAATAAATTTGTCTTAACATGGAAAAATGCTCAGTAAATACTTAGTTGCTTTCACTTCACTACTAAAGAAAGTATGCAATTTGATTCACATTGTTAACTAAAAATGTATGCCTGGTTGGGAAATGGAATCTTTGTTATATGAAATAAAATAAGAAACTAGATCATAATTATTACTGCCTACGATTCAAAAAAAAAAAAAAAGAGTACCCATTCAATGTTTTTTGGGTAATAATTTCACTGGGTGTGTCCAAATTAACCCTTCTAAAATGTTCTCAGTTTGTTTATGCAACATTTAATGAAATATTGGGAGAAAGACCACAGTTATTATGAATACTTTCTTACTAACCTAATGGTATGGGTGAGGTTTTGAAAGGGAATGTTACTTTTTTATCTTTGGGATGATATAATTAGCTGCAAAATATTGAAGATTCCAGTGAAGTACTAATTGCCTTCATCTAAAGCATTGCCTGATTAAAACCTTTTACTTAATATATATTATAGACATTGAAATATAGTGAAAGTTTCATTCTTTTCTTATTTTTGTATTCTCTATTATCATATTGCTATTGAATGTATAAATAATGCAGGTCTCTTTAAACAAAGGATTTACTTTTAAAAGGATAAATAAAACATATTTTATTTATAATTCATTAAGCTTTTTCATTAATTATCTCTGATTCTCTTAACATTTTGAGGTAAGATTTATTATTGTTACTCCTATGTGAAGAAAAGAAATGGTATCTGGAGAGATTCTTTGGTTTGTCTAAGATAAGAATGTCATCCAATGGCAGAAATAAAATGTACATAAATATCCACAAATCACATTTCAAAATTTCCTTATTTCTGTTACCTAGTTTACTGTAGAATTAGGAGACAAACTATAGAATGTCACACATTCTTTGTTGTGTAAATAGATACATTTTCTTATAAGAACTTTGGGTAAATAATTTCTTATGTTATATTCTATTCATGCCAGGCACATTTTCAACCCTTAGAACTGAGAACTCTAAAATTCCATTCTACAGGCAGGAAGAAAACAATTAAACATGATATTGTTAAATGGAAAGCAAATTAATCATGGAATGTAGTCAGATATTCCTTCAGGAATAATTACTTGTTGAACAGCAGCAACAGCAGCAACAAAAACAGCAAAAACTATTATTTGCAAAATAAAGGCAAAAAAAAAAAAAAAACTGTGTTTTCCACTCGCTCCTCAGCACTAAGATAAAAGAAACTTTACCAAAAAATGATTAATTATAGCCTTCAAAATTGAATTACAGCTTTTCAAAATGTCTATATTTGGTTGTAACTACTACAGACCCACAGTTCTTGCTCAGTAAATAAATATTTTGTTGATAAAAACAATGCATGAGAAGGGACAATTTGTGGAAACAGCATAAATGAATACACAAATCTGTATTATGAATTTTTTTGTTTTTGTTTCCAAGATGCTAAAACCAACATTTTTGAAAGTATCCAATTTTGAACAGAAATATTTTTAAAGCAGATTGAAGTAAAAGAGCAAGAATCCACATATAGACAATGGGAGAAAGATATTCTGTTTTCAGAAAAAATATCCTGTGACACCATTTAAAGTTTCCTATAAATTACCTAAAGATAGTTCTGACTCCTACGATTTTTTTTTTAAATGTGGTCCCTGGGCTCTTGTTCCTCTTGGTTCCCTGCTTAACAGATTTTTCTAGATTCTCTTTTCCTTTTTAGTCCATAAAATATACTGAAACCAACTGATATAATGTGCCAGGAAGATAGTTATTAACCCTTGGAGAAAATATGGAGGCAAATTGTGACATGTTGTACATTTTTTGTTGTGTAAATAATATACATCCTTTCCTGATAAAAATTTTGAGCAAGTAATTTCTGATATAATTAAAAATTAGCAATTTGAGAAATTGCATTTTGAGATGCATATATGTAATACAACCTTTGGTTTTCACAGGGATTAGTTCTAAGACCTCCCCAGGATACCAACATCCAAAGATGCTCAAGTTCCTTATTTTTTTAAAAAAATGGTATATTATTTGCATGTAATCTACACACATCATCCAATATATTTTAAATCATCCCTAGATTACCTACGATACCAAATACAATATAAATCTATAAATATAGATCTAATGCTATATTGTTTAGGAAATAATGACATAAAAAGTCTGTACATGTTCAGTACAGACTTGTTTATTTTCCCTTTATTTTTCCATTTATGGTTGGTTAAATTTACACACACAGAACCCAAATACAGGGAGGGTTAATGGCATATAAAATGTACTTGTACATAATCAAGGTTGACAATATTTGTGCAGTGAATTTGACTTTTACTCCCTGGGTTTAGAGTAAATCATGACATGTTTAAATAGGATCACTTTGGTTGCTATGTTGCTAATAAACCCAGTGGGGCAAAGAGAAGGAGAACTCCAGTAAGAGATGATGTTAGCATGGACAAGAATGATAGCAGTGAGAAGAGTGAGAAGTGATGAGATTCTAGATGTTTGAAACCAAAAGCCAAAATAATTTTCCTGATTAATAAGATAAGAATAGTAAGAGAGAAGAAGAGGCTAGGATACAGTTTCTGTCTCAACAGAAAGCCCCGAAAAAGGAAGCCAGCACACAGGAAGCACTGAAATTGTATTTCACACTGTCTGACTTCTGACACAGATGCTCAAACCGAGCTGTAAAGCTATTGAACAATCCTGATCAAGAAGAGCAAAACTGAAAGCATCATGTTACCAGACTTCAAAATATGCTGCAAAGCTACAGTAACCAAGACACCAATATAGTGGCATAAACATAGACATATAGATTAATGAAACAGAACAGAGAACTCAGAAATAAATGCACGTATTTAAAGACAACTTATTTTGTATAATTTTGTCAAGAAGATTCACTGGGGAAAGATAATCTCCTACATATCTAATAGTGGGAAAACTGGATAAAATTCAAGAAGCTGGTAATGCAATAAAATTCAAGAAGGTGGTAGGGGAGAAAGG
>CAUYRH010094959.1:0-28024 GCA_963574655.1 Perodicticus potto
GGCCACACCTACGGTGCATCTTAGAAGGGTACAGGCGAACCTTGCTAAATGCAGAATACAAATGTCTTCATATAATAACGGAGAAATTGCCAGGAAGGCTATGTTAATCAGTTTGATGAAAATAGTTCAGATTGTATATGAAACCAGCACATTGTACTCCTTGATTGCACTATTGTACACAGCTATGATTTAATGATAAAGATAATAAAATTAAAAAAAAATCCTCAGGCCAGATATCTGCTGAATACAAGAATCTCATCTTACTTTAAAAGATAAATATAGACGTAGGGTGAAGGGATGGGGATCTGTAATGTTCAGGCAAACAGAAATCAGAAAAAAAAGCAGGGGTGGCAATTTTATTTGCAGATACACTAGGCTTTAAACCAACAAAAGTTAGGAAAGACAAGGATGGTCACTTCATATTTGTTAAAGGAAACACTGACATGATGAGATGTCAATTATTAACATTTATGAGCCCAACCAGAATGCTCCTCAATTTATAAGGGAGATGCTAACAGACATGAATAATTTAATATCTTCCAGCACCATACAGTTGGAGATGTTAACACCCCTTTGGCAGTGTTGGATAGATCCTACAATAAGGAACTAAGCAAAGAAATTTTGGACTTAAACTTCACTATACAACAATTGAATTTAACGCAGATCTACAGAACATTTCATCCTAACAAAACTGAAGACACATTCTTCCCATCACCCCATGGAACATCCTCCAAAATTGATCACATCTTAGGACACAAGTCTCACCTCAGCAAATTTAAAAGTATAGAAATTATTCCTTGTATTTTCTCAGATCATCAGGCAATAAAAGTTGAATTCACCAATAACATGTATCTGCAAACTCATACAAAGACGTGGAAACTAAATAACCTCATGCTGAATGATAGCTTGGTCATAGATGAGATTAAGAAGGAAACTGCCAAATGTTTGGAACAAAACAATAATGAAGACATGAATTATCAGAACCTCTGGGATACTGCAAAGGCAGTCCTAAGAGGGAAATTTATAGCATTGCAAGCCTTCCTCAAGAGAATGGAAAGACAGGAAGTCAATAACTTAATGGGACATCTTAAGCAACTGGAAAAGGAAGAACATTCTAACCCCAAATCCAACAGAAGAAAAGAAATAACTAAAATTAGAGCAGAATTAAATGAAATTGAAAACAAAAGAATTATTCAAAAAGTTGTTTTTTTGAAAAATTCTACAAAATTGATAAATCTTTGGCCAACCTAACAAAAATAAAAATTAAAGTCCATAGTATCATCAATCAGAAATGACAAAGGCGATATAACAACAGACATCTCAGAAATTGAAAACATCCTTAATGTATACTACAAAAAATCTTTATTCTCAGAAATATGAAAATCTGAAAAGAAATTCACCAATACTTGGAAGTATGCCAATTCCCTAGACTTAATCAGAAAGAGTTGGAAATGATGAACAGACCTATATCAAGTACTGAAATAGAATCAACTATAGGAAATATCCCCAAAAATAAGAGACCGGGATGAGATAGCTTCACCTCAGAATTATATCAAACCTTTAAAGAGGAACTAGTACCTATATTACTTACACTTTCCCAAAACATCAAAAAAGAAGGAATCCTTCCCAACACATTCTATGAAGCAAATATCACCCTGATCCCCAAACCAGGAAAAGACTGAACAAGAAAAAAAAAAAACTATAGACAAATATCTTTAATGAACATAGATGCAAAAATATTCAATGAGATCCTAGCAAATAGAATCCAGCAACCCATCAAACAAATTATATACCATGGCCAAGTGGGTTTTATCCCAGGGTCTCAAGGTTGGTTCAATATACATAAATCTATAAATATAATACATCACACAAACAAACTAAAAATCAAAGACCATATGATTCTCTCAATAGATGCAGAAAAAGCTTTTGACAATATCCAGCATCCTTTCATGATCAGAACACTTAAAAAATAGGTATAGAGGGAACGTTTCTTAAACTGATAGAGGCCATCTACAGCAAACCCACAGCCAATATCACATTGAATGGAGTAAAATTGAAAACATTTTCACTCAAATCAGGAACTAGGCAAGGTTTCCCACTGTCTCCACTGCTTTTTAACATTGTAGTGGAAGTCTTAGCCATTGCAATCAGGCAAGAGAAGGTGATCAAGAGTATACAAATAGAGTCAGAAGAGATCAAACTTTCACTCTTCATAGATGATATGATTTTATACCTGGAAAACCCCAGAGACTCAACCACAAAACTCTTAGAAGTGATCAAGGAATACAGTAGTGACTCAGGATACAAAACCAATACTCAGGGTGGTGACTGTGGCTCAGTGGGTAGGGTGCTGGCCCCATATACTGAAGGTGGTGGTTCAAACCCGGCCCCAGCCAAACTGCAACAAAAAAAGGCCGGGCATTGTGGCAGGTGCCTGTACTCCCAGCTACTCAGGAGACTGAGGCAAGAGAATTGCCTAAGGCCCGGAGTTGGAGGGTGCTGTGAGCTGTGACATCATGGCACTCTACCAAGAGTGATAATCTAAGACTCTGTCTCTAAAAAAAAAAAAATCATAATAATAAAAAAATCAATACTCACAAATCAGTAGCTTTTATATATATTGATAATAGTCAAGCCTAAACAACAGCCAAGGACTCTATTTCCTTTACAGCTGTGCCAAAGAATATGAAGTATTTGGGAATTTACCTAACAAAGGACGTGAAAGATATCTATAAAGATAATTATGACATCTATGTTAACTAGTTTGATGAAAATATTTCAGATTATATATGAAACCAGCACATTGTACCTCATGATTGCAATAATGTACACACCTATGATTTAATAAAAAAAAAGAGAGAATTATGAAACTCTGAGAAAAGAAATAGCTGAAGATGTTAACAAATGGAAAAACATACCATGCTCATGGCAAGGAAGAATCAACATTGTTAAAATGTCCATATTACCGAAAACAATTTTCAAATTTAATGTAATCCCTAACAAAGCACCACCATCATACTTTAAAGATCTGGAAAAATAGTACATCATTTTATATGGAACCAGAGAAAACCTCAAATAGCCAAGACATTACTCAGAAATAAAAACAAATCAGGAAGAATCACCCTACCAGACTTCAAACTACAATATTATTAATCTACAGTGATCAAAACAGCATGGTATTGGCACAAAAAATAGAGAGGTAGATGTATGGAACAGAATTGAGAACCAAGAGATGAACCCAGATAGTTATCATCATTTGATCTTTGATAAGTCTATCAAAAATATAAATTGGGGGAAAGATTCCCTATTTAACAAATGGTGCTGGGAGAATTGGCTGGTGACTTGTAGAAGACTGAAACTGGACCCACACCTTTTGCCATTAACAAAAATTGACTCTTACTGGATAAAAGATTTAAGACATGAAACTATAAGGATTCTTGGAGAGAGTGCAGGAAGAACACTTGAAGAAATTGGCCTGGGAGAATACTTTATGAGGAGGATCCCCGGGCAATTGAAGCAACACCAAAAATACATTACTGGGATCTGATCAAACTAAAAAGCTTCTGCACAGCCAAGAACACAGTAAGTAAAGCAAGCAGACAGCCCTGAGACTGGGAAAGGATATTTGCAGGTTATACTTCTGACAAAGGTTTGACAACGAGAATCCACAGAGAACTCAAACTTATTCATAAGAAAAGAACAAGTAATTCCATTTCATTGTGCGCAAGGGACTTGAACAGAAGTTTCTCTGAAGAACATAGGTGCATGGCCTATAGACACATGAAAAAATGCTCATCATCTTTAATCATCAGAGAAATGCCAATCAAAACCACTTGGAGATATCGTCTAACTCTGGTAAGACTGGCCCACATAACAAAATTCCAAAACTAGAGATGTTGGCGTGGATGTGGAGAAATTGGAACACTTCTGCACTGCTGGTGGGAGTACAAGCTAATACATCCTTTTTGGAAAGAAGTATGGAGAATACTCAGGGATCTAAAAGTAGACCTGCCATTTGATCCTGTAATTCCTCTACTAGGTATATATCCATAAGACCAAAAATCACTTTATAACAAATATATTTGCACCAGATTGTTCATTGCAGCTGAATTGATAATAGCCAAGTCATGGAAGAAGCCCAAGTGCCCATCAACCCATGAATGGATTAATAAGTTGTGGTATATATATTCCATGGAATATTATGCAGCCTTAAAGAAAGATGGAGACTTTACCTCTTTAACATTTACATGGATGGAGCTGGAACATATCCTACTTAGTAAAGCATCTCAAGAATGGAAGAAAAAATATCCAATGTACTCAGTACTATTATGAAGTCAATTTACAATCACTCACTTTCATATGAAGAATAGATCACAACTATGGTCTAAGATGAAGGAGGGAGGAGGGGAGATGGGAGGGGAGGGAGGAGGTCAGATTGAGGGAGGGTGAATGGTGGCATCACATCCATGTTGCATAATGCAAGGGTATATGTAGGATCTATTAATATAGAGTATAAATGTCTTAACACAATAACTTAGTAAATGAGATGAGGTATATATAACAAGTGTGATGCAAG
The DNA here is from genome assembly GCA_963574655.1 of Perodicticus potto. Lineage (NCBI taxonomy): Eukaryota > Metazoa > Chordata > Mammalia > Primates > Lorisidae > Perodicticus > Perodicticus potto. The sequence goes on from CAUYRH010094959.1 coordinate 4,577, forward strand.
CATTCCTAATTTTATATGAAATGAGCACATTATACCCCATAAATGCATTAATGTATACATGATCTGTTTATGATTTAATAAAAAATAAAAAAGTAAAGAAAATAAAGAAAAATAAAAGATACAAACTACCAAAGCTTACTCAAGAAAAAATACATAATTTAAATGACTCTATTAAAGAAGTTGAAATTATAGTTAAAAATCTTTTTATAGGCTGGGTACAGTGGAGCTCATGCCTGTAATTTTAGTATTCTGGGAGGATGACTTGAGGTCAGGAGTTCTAGATCAGCCTGAGGAAGAACGAGACACTGTCTCTACCAAAAATAGAAAAATTAGCTGAGAGCAATGGTTCATGCCTGTAGAGCCAGCTACTTGGGATGCTGAAGTAGGAGGATCACTTGAACCCAGGAGTTTGAGGTTGCAGTGAGCTATAATGATGTCACTGCACTATTCCTAGGATGATAGAGTAAGACTCTATTAAAAAAAGTGAAACAACTTCCTACAAAATAAACTCCAGGCCCAGATGGCTGCAATGATGACTTCTATCAAATATTTAAGGGAGAAATAATACCAATTCTATACAAATTCTTCCTGAAATAGAAAAGAGAAAGAAATGCTTCTCAATATATTCTTTAAGGGTAGCACTGCCTTGATAGGAAAACCCGATAAAGATGTTACAAGAAAACTACAGACTAAAATCTCTGAAAAACATTATTGTAAAATCCTTAAAAAAATATTACCAAATCAAATCTAGCAAAATATAAACAGGATAATATGTCATGACCACATGGAAATTATCTTGGCAATGTTAGGCTTGTATTTATTTCAAAAATTGATCAATGTAATTCACTATATCAATAGACTAAAAGAGAAAAACTATATGATCATCTCAAAAGATAAAGAAAAATCATTTGATAAAAATCTAACAGCTACTCCTGAGTGAAAAGTCTTAGCAAAATAATAATAAAATGGAATTTCCTCAATTAAAGGGTATCTACAAAAAACCCTGACATAAGTCAATAGTGAAAGTTTATGAAATAAGCAACAATGTCTCCTCTTACTACTTTTTCTAAACATTGCACTGGAAATCAGACTGCAATAAAATTCCTCCTCTCCCAGAAAAGGGCATACACAGTGAAAAAGAAGATATAAAATTCTTTCTGTTTGCAGATGACATGATTGCCTATGTAAAAAATGTTTTATAATCTACCAAAAAAAGCTACTAAGATGAATAAGTGAGTTTGGCAAGATTAAAAAATACAAGGTCAATACACAAAATTCAATTATATTTCTATATAGTAGTAACAAACAATTTTAATTTTACATTAAGAAAATAATACTATGTATGACAGCATCAAAAACCATGGAATCTTAGGTACAAATAGAACAAAATATGTGCTAGATTTGTATGCAGAAAATACAAATTGTATACAGTGGTATACTTCAAAAATATGTCAGCACACCAATTAAATCAAGTCTGATATTTGCTTAAAATATTTGTAGGCAAAATATACTTCCCACAAAATCTAAAAATATTAAGTTCATTGGCTGTCTAGATGGCTTACTATACATTTGTTAGGTTTTAATAAATGTATGTGCGTAACTCAAACCCTCATCAAGATATAGAACATTGTCATCACCCCATAAAATTTTTCTCATGTTTTTTTCCAGTCAATCTCTGTGTCACCCCCCATTAGCAAGCACTGTTATGAATTATTTTCCCATGGAATAGCTGGTTTAGAAGTTCATATAAAAGGAATTATAAAGTGTGTACTCTTCTGTGTAACACTTCTTTCATTCCTAAAGTTCCTCTTTTTCCAAGAATATATACTAAGCAGATTCATCTACTAAGTCATTTCAAAGTGTATGCCTATGCAATAGTTCAACACAGGAATTAACTTCTGGTTTGAGCATACCAGCCAAAAGGTGGTGCTAGGATGCCACCAGGAAGAAAACTGGCAGTGAGCTGGTAAGGACACAGGGGATCTTCCCAGAAGTACCCTGGGGGCATAGTAGTGGCTTGTGTTAGGGTGGTAGGTCATAACCAGGGCATAGCAACAGCCAGCTTAGACCTGAGTCTCCAAAACACAGGCTAGAGAAGAAGGAAAGGATTTGTCCTTTGTAAAACCATAGAAGTTAGATCTCTGGAAGCAAAGCTTGGGGACATTTGTAGATTTTGCAGCTCCATATAGCTTTGAAGCAAGAAATGGAAGACAATAAGTGATATTTTGTCTCATGCAGTGGACCTGGAACTCTATATGTACAATCTCATCTGAACTTCATAACTGATCCATGAGGCAGCCATGATTTTCCTCTACTTTGGAGATAAAGTAATAAGACTTTCTTGAATATTGGCTACTTTATGAGGCAAAACTTTTTTCCCTTTAAAAATCATGTAACTTCAAATTCTGGTGGTTGAGTAATTTGCTTAAGGTCATACAGATATCAGTTTTATAGTCAGGATATAAATTTCAGTTCTGTCTATTTTATAAAGCAAAAGTTACTTTTATCTGACTCTAAAGATGAGGTAATTGCAGTTTTGGTGGGTGCGTGTCTTGCTGAAAGTTACTAAGCTATCTAGTAAGAGTTATATATCGTTTTAAGCAATTATAATTGTTATAATTTCAAATATAACAATTAGAGCTTTCTCTTCAAACAGAATAATGAAGCTCACCTACCCAAGAACTGAGTCCTCACCTGCACTGTTGGCTTCCAGGGTTTCCAAGTGTTACCAGGTGCCAAGCTGCTATCTTCGAGGTTACTGTGTTGAGGGCTATGATAGCAAGCTGAGCACCGGATGCACTGGCGGTGGTGGCACCGGCAGTTGTAGCAGTTTGGCATCATATTTCTCTTTAGCAAGGCAGGGCAGATTTCCCCAGAACAATAAATGCACGGGTCATGGACTACAGTTCCCTGTACATTGCAGGAGTAAGAGCAGGTCCTATGGTAATCAAAATCGCCACAGTGTAGTGGCTTACAACACACAGAATTTTCTAGACCTTTGCTTGCAATGCATTCAAAATAAGTGGGAGTTTCTGACTGATGGGGTGACATTGAATGATATGATTGGTCTGCAGCATGATACGGTTGTTCTGTGGAATGATATGATTGATCTATAGGATGGCGTCTCAATTCCCTATAGCTGGAGCTCATTGGCTGGAAGTTTTGGTCTATAGGTTTTGTTCTCTGGGAAAAAGTCTTGTTATTACGAGTGGTTAAACCCGGCAAATGGGACATAGATAAGGATTTGCTACTTTCTTCAAAGAACTTTCTTCTGTCTGCAAAGGGCAAGAGGGTGGCTTCCTCCCCAGTTTGGGCAGTAGAAGCCTTCAATTCTTTGTTGTTACATAGGCTGGAAGGGCCTTCCATGGCTAGCACCACATGTAGCTGTGGGTTATGCTCTGGAGACCATCTCCAGTGATCTCCAAGGACTCCACGGTGAACATTTGCTTTCTCAGAGTCTGAGGAAGTTGGGTCAGATGCTTTCCACCAGGTGTTCAGGCCCAAAGAAGACTGGCTAGGCCTCTGGCCAGGGCTTATTTGTCCCTCCAAGCCTGTCCTAGATTCATGGCTCTCAGGGGTTTGGCTGAGGCACTCTGATGACCTAGCCCTGATTATCATGCTTTTGTTGACAAGCTCATCCCTAGGGCTAGGGGTTTTTTTATATGACAATAGAAGAGATGAACTAGAGGCAGGGAGTGGAGAACTTTTTAGGGGCTGTTGAGTCTGTTCCATTTGCTCCTTAGTGTCACACAGCTGTGACAAGGGACCCTTGCTTTTCTGGAGCTGGGCCTTCCTCCTTTGAATTTCATTGCGCAGATTGGTGGCAAAACGCTCATTCTTGCGCCGGTTTTGGATTGAGCGGCCCCGGGTTCCTCTGCTTCGCCTACCATCCATCCAGCCACATTCCTTGGGCTCACTGTCCCCTTCTTCAGTTGACTCTGTGCCACTGGCTACCTTAGTGGTTGAAGAACAGTCTTTAGCTTGTTGAACAAGGGAGCCAGATACACAGAGCTGCTGGGTGACCAATTCACTGCCTGCTCTGCTTGCTCTGTTTGGGTCAAGGAAACTTCTTTCTGGAAGGTGTCCACTAGCCTCTCCATGTATGGAACTGCTTTGGCTCTGGTGTGCTGAACCCAAAGGCCTATCGTCCACTGGCCTGGTCTTTCTTTCTTTGCTGAGCTGTTCCTGGGTTCCTCCTGTAGGGGGACGTGGACTTTTCTTTCCTTTGTGGTTGTTGTGCAAAGGGGACAGAGTCCTCTGGTGCATATCCTGCCCAGCTGAGAGCTCCATCTTCTTGCTGCCTCTGGTATCAAGGTATACATGCTGCAGGTGTGATGCCAGCAGCTGTTCAGGGGCACTATGGCGATGCCTTGTGGGTCCTGTGAGGTGTGGAGGGCTGCCAAAAGAAGCCTTGGCTAGTTCTACTGAAGCCTCATTGAGTGGGCTGGAATCCATGCTAAAAGCCTTGTTACAGGCTTTTGGGGGTCCAACAGCTTTGGTTGATGCCTGCATCAGTAAATGGTCAGAGCCTTGCTGGCTGCATTCAGGAGGCTGGCTGAACTCACAGTTCTGATTGCCCTCACCTGTCACTTGGTCTTGTCCAATGAGGCAGCAAAACCTATTAGAGTTCCTCGGAGATAGCACTGTCTCTACACTCAGTTTCTCCTTCTGTTGCAGGGGCTCTATAGGCTCAGATGCCCTGCGCTGCTCTCCATTGAGGAGTTGGGCTCTGGAGGCTTGAAGGCTGTCCCGCCTCACTGGAGGTTGTGGTGGGCCCCTGAGCACCTTGGCAGGCCCCGAGTGTTGGCCCTCCTGTGGGCGGGATGACATCTGGGAGTTGGGGGTCAGGTGGCTCCCATTGGTGCGCAGGCTACCTCCTGAGGTCTCAGCTATGGTAGACCGGCCACTGGGGGCCTTAGTTGGCCCTGGGCCTTGCATGATGCAGTCTGCAGAGGCTGGCTCCTCTGGCCTGAGGGAAAGGGCACAGTCAGAAGCATTTGAGCTAGCTGAGAAGGAGCTGTAGGCTGAGTCACGTTGGTTGGGGTACATGTTCTGGTCAATGGGCAAGAGATGGCCCTCATAGGTGGCTTGGCCTGGTTGTTCCAGGCTCTCCATGCTGCCAATGGAACTGCTTTTCTCAGTGCTGCAGTGCCGGGAGAGTGAATACCACTGCACACACACGTCACTGTAAGACACAGGGTACATTGATTAGTTAGCTAAGTCACCAGATCTCTTTCCCACCGGCCAGCTTGCCATGGGAGAAGGCAGGACAATCAAGAAGTACCCATGCTATAAATGAGAGGGAGATAAGGCAAAATAGTAATTAAGGGAAACAGGCGAGGAAATGAACACTGCAGTGTCACAAGGGCACGGTAAAATGGGAGACGAAATGACGTGGAAGAAGGATGGGGAAACACCCTGAATACTAAAAGTTAAAGAATTTCATAGGGGTTATTCTCTATTTACCTACCACTAACAAGTCTGAAGTTGCTTCTGGGCTGTCTCTGTCCCCAGGGAGTCATCATGTGGCTCTCTGTCAGCAGAGACAATCCCAGAATATCAACATTAGAGAGAGGCCCTAAAGGGCAGATTCAATTTTAACCAGACCAATTTGTACATCACTGGTTCTCAACTTGAGCACTGTGACTTGATAAAGGGCTTATTAAAACACAAATAATTACTTCTTATCTGGGTGGATTCTGAGAATTTTTACTTCTAAAAACTTCCCAGGTGCTACTGGTGCTGCTGTTCTAGGGATCACACTTTTGAAAACCACTGGGTTATAGCAGGCCCTGCAAAGGGAAGTAATTTTGGGGAAGCAATTTACTAAATATCACCCAGCTCTAACTATTGGCATAGACAAGGCTGGAATTTAGGTGTTCCCCTATTCTTTTCTTGCTAATAGTAATCCTGACTGTTTGCTGAGTACCTACAATGTGCCGGGCACTTTATAAGGTTTTATTTCAAGATGAAGGGGACAGATTATTATCCCTAATTCACAACTGAGGAAACTGAAGCTTAGAGAGCTAAACTGGCAAGCTCACTAAGCTGCTAAAAAAGCAGAACAGGAATTTGAGCCCAGGCTTCTATGAGTATAGTGTCTTAGCTCTTCTGCCATATCATCTTTTAAATGGGTATAATAGTAATATCTGTATTAGAGGGCTGCTGTATAGATGAAACCAAATAATAAACAGGAAGCTTTTATCTTAGCCCAGGTACCAAGCAAGAGTTTACTACATGGCTTCTGCTGTTGTTTTAATTTTTGTTACTGTTACCAGTATCCTCTCTACTACTAGTATTGATACTATAGGGGCCCCTGCCCACCCACACCTCCCTACCCCCACTGGTAAAGCCAAACTGGGTAGACCAAAGAAAGGGAAAGGATCAGATGCAATCTTGAATTTTAAGTACCATTTTCCACACATAAAGTCAAACTGAGCCAAGTCATGCCAGTAACTCCTTTCGACCAGAACTCCAGAGGTTGAAGGCCACTCTCAGAAAGGCCATAGACCATAAGCCAGAGTTGAGCTGTGGCAGCAGCTCTACCTAGTTGGGCTAGGTCAGCTTCCCTTAATTCTTGCTCCCCAATTTGCCCTTTAGTCATTCTACTCACTTGTCCTCTGGGCTGAAATTCCTTATTGGCAAGGCAACCTGCTACCCATCCCACCACCCTTCCTGCTTAAAAAAAAAAAAAAAATACACAGGAGCCAAGTTCAGAATGTGTTTTTGTGTGTTCTTCCAGACCAACATTGCCTCTGCCCTGATCCTCTGGCTTCCAATGCCAAATAAAGTCTCTGAGTCGGGGCAAAATCAACCCTTAGTTTACCTAAGCCTCTTCAACAGAAATCCTTCCTTAGAGTAAAGATCTTGTTGTGAAAGGAAAACAGCAGCCAATGGCAGCATGTCTGCTGGCTCTTTCAAAAAAAATTGTCTGCCTCATAGGCAGCTGTTTCAACCACAACAGGCAACACCAAGGTCCTTGAATTGAGCAATCCTCATTGCAGGGTCTACCTGCAATGAGGATTGGGGGAGGTGATTTGGGGAGGTGTCTATTTTGAAAGCTTTGGCTCTGTGGCATAGGTGATGAACACTGGTTGAGGTCACCATACATGTACTAGAGGGTGAAAAATGAGCCCTGGGCTCCTCCTACATTAAGGGATAGGTGGATGAGAGGACTCAGGAAAAGAGACTGAGAGAGAGCAGCTAGTGAAATAGGGTGAAAAGAGGACAGTGTGGTATCTTGTAAGCCAAGTGAGGTATTGCAAGGAAACATTGTCTAGAACAGCGGTTCTCAACCTGTTGGAACTATATTAAAGGACCACAGCATTAGGAAGGTTAAGAACTACTGGTCTAGAAGGAAAGTGGCCCAAAGATATAGAATTAGAAAGAAGCTAGGACTGAAACCTAGGTCCTTTGGATTCCCACATCATTTTCCGTTATACCACTCTAGGCTCTCCAGCTTACAACAGGGACTAGAGCAAATGAGGAAGAGGCCTGATTGTCCACCCTCCAGCCCATCTTGAGTGGAGGGCTCTAGACTTACCTTGTATTGCAGCCAGAATGCCAGGATAAGCTGAAGGCTTCGGAAGGGAAATGCATGGTGGTGGCCCCTTCAGGGCATCCCTCCAGCAGCTTGGCCACATGCCATGAGTGTGGCCTACTGACAGGGGCGTTCCTCCTGCAGTGAGAAAAGGACAGGAAATTGGCTTAGGGAACCAGAGCTGAAATCACTTCCCAGGCAGCTTCCGCCCCCACCCCCTCTTTCCCTTCAGTGAAGTAGAACATCTTGCAAGGAGCTGGTGTGGGAATCTTAGCAGCCCTAATCAGCTCTCAATACTCAAATCTCCTTTGTACTAAAGATATGGAATCACAGTTTCATAGGTCTATTTTGTTCACAAAGTAGTTGTCTTAAGTATGTACAACAGTGCTAAACACATAGTTGATGCTCAACAAATGTTTGTGGAAAAAATGAGTGTTGCTGTCCAGTGAACAGTGAGCTTCTCCTCACTTCTCTTTGAGGAAAAGAAAATCAATCTGGCCAATCTGACCAACCTGGACAATTTTTCTCTGAGAAGGCAACAGGCAAGTGATTGACAAGTTTGCACAAGTCAATACTAGGTTGTCACTTCTCCCATTTTTACTCATTAATTCAATCAACATTTGTGTATATTTACTGTGTACCATCTGTGTATAGCTCCGGGGATAGTGAGGTAAATCTAACACAGTTTTTGCTCTTGAGAGCATACAGATTAATAAGAGTGACAGAACTGATTAAAGTAAAGCATGGTAAAGGCATTGAGAGAGTGAAGGAAAAGAAGGGCACAGAGGTGAGACACCTGAGTTTGTAGGCAAAGTGGTGGCAGAGAGCCCTAACTCTGGTGAGGGAAGATAGAACAAAGTGATAAATGGCACAGTGCTAGGCTGACAGGGGAGACTGGTTGCTAAGCAGGTCATGGTGAATAAAGGGAAACAGATCTGAGGCCATGGCCCTGAATGCAGCCACAGGGTCTGTCCAGTGCTGGAGGCTGCAGCCACAACTCTTGTACTTGACTGGCCCCTGATGTACCGCATATGAATAGGTGCTACCCTGGCAAGTGGAGAAGAATGTCATGGGGAAGAGCATATGCAGTGCCTGGGTAATGCTGGGGGATAATGATATGATTGATGGGAGAGAGAATGAGAAAAGGAGCAAGAGGGAGGCAGGTGACAGGGAGAGTGAGAATAGAGAGAGAACAGGGAAAGCAAGAAGGCAGAAGGGGCCAGGCAGATGACAGAGATAAGAGGGAAAGACAAATGCCAAAAAGAGAAAACTCTGAGAAAGATTCTAGAGAAATAAATAGTAGAGAGAAATGGATGACAGAGGTAGAGATGAATGACAGAGAAAGAGAAATGTGAGAAATAAGTAGATGGCAGAGAGATAAACAGGTAATAGATTATTTTCACTAATTTATTCACATTAACTGAGCTGAGCTCCATACTGGGCACTGAGGATACAGGGTTGAATAGGATGAGGGCCCCTGCCTTCAATAAGCTTGATACCTAGTGGGATAAATCAGCTCTCTACCTGCTTGGAGCAGTAATGGACAGATTCAAGCAGGAAGATTTCATCTTAGCTAGAAATGCCCCTCACCCCAATGGAAACAGAAGAGCCCAGCAGTGGAGAGCTCTAGAGGACTAAGACCTAAAAATGGGAGTCATGAGGAGAATTGTCTTTCTGGGAAAAATGCAGATTGAGTGGTAACTGGTCAGACACAGACAAGGAGGTGTTAGGAGGAAAGACAGGGGGAGCTGATTGTTAAAATCAGCAACCAGAGCTACAAGTCAGCAGCAATGGCCATGCTTTATGTCAAGGATGAATCTCCAGGTGAATCTCCTAGCTTTGTAACTCATTGTTCTATTACAGATTTCCAAGTGCCCAGAGGGAAGGCTGAAGACACAGGTGGCTTTGGAGGCTATGCTTACTCCAGAGTCTCAGGCACAAAGCCAGGTTGTTGGGAAGCCTCTCTTCCTGCTGTTACCAGGTAGTTATCTGCTCGGCAACTATTTAGTAAGCACCTACTAGTTGTAACACTATGTATTGCTAGGTACTATATACCATGTGTATCTACTATGTACTATGCTTTTAAGCATTGAGGATATTGTGGGCATCAGGGTACCTCTCCTATTTCAGGCCCTTCCTCCATATTCAGTATTCTTTAAGTTCTGAGTCTAGGCTTAAAAATGTGGATAATCAGCCTTGATGCTACCTTCTTCCTAAATGTCCAATCCCACACCAGATTCTACTGAATCTTATGATATTTCTCTGTCCCTACTTTGTTCTCTGTCCATTATCACTGTGACAATTACACAGAATTATATTTGTCCTCTCATAACCCATCACAACCCTCTGTTCTAGTCCAGGCCCTTGACAATTTATGTACAAAATATTGCTTCCATCTGCCAGCCAGTCTCCCCTTGTTCCACCTGCACTCACTGTTTTTGAATCATACCATGGTCAACACCAACTGAACTGGGGAAACCATGCATCTAATGTAAACTGGATCAGACTTTCAAAGTCTTCTACAAGCTATCTTTACCCATCCACTTCAATTTCTCATGTCTCTGCTCCAAGCACACACTGTAACCAGTTCTGTCCCTTTCTGACTCTGTGACTTTGCGGCTGATTTTCCAGTAGAATCTAGCACAGGCTCCAGAGTCAAATCACTTTGGTTTGACTCTCATACCTACCACTTAATAGCTCTGTTCACTTTTTAGACTCCTAGTTTTCATGGCAGTAAAGTGGGCATAATAGTACCTATATAATGGGGTTGTTGAAAGATCAAATGAGACAACATGTATCAAGTACTTTATAACTGGGACAGGCAAGCCCTCAGTCCAAACAGTGGTTATTATGACTGTTCCTCTGCCTGGAAGGTCTCTTCTCCTTTTCTTAACCTAAATCCTACCTGTTTTTCAAGATACTGCTCAAGGACCATCTTTTCCATGGAGCTTGTTCTGAGTAATCTGGCCCTCACAATTTAGTCCATAATAATGTGATATTTTATATTGCTCATTATCATTTCATGTATGCTAGTCTCATCCTACAAACTATGCCAAGCCAGGAGGCAATGAGACAACAATGAGTGAGGCAGATCTAGGCTCAAATCCTATCACTTTAGATGTATGTATCTGCAAGTCACTTAACCCATCCAAGATTAGGTTTTCTATTTGAAAAAAATAACATTAACCCTTACCTGGATAGATTATTACAGGGATTAGAGACAGTATTCTCAAATCACCTGAGCCACAGCCTGACACATAGCACATAGTTAGTAAATAGTAGATACTATAATAAAGGTTATTAGCTTAGACTTGTCCTTTTTGATAGCTCAAGAGTACTCACACCAAGAGTACCCAAATCTGTCCATACATTGTTAAGGTTTTGTTGTACTACTTCCTTCTACACTTTGAAATGTAGCTTACAAAGGCTCCTTACTCTCTGTAGGGTTTTTCTAGGAGTAGGAAATAATCCTAAAGGAGTTAGAAGGGGGAAGGGGGGCTTTTGAGACAGTGGGAGAAAATCAAAGGGTGGAAGGAAAAAAATCCAGAGGGAACTGAAGCCAGAGGTAGAGGCTTCTAACCATAGTTTGGGAAAGGCAAGACAAGTATAGAGTCTACTATTTGGCCTGTTATTATTCCTGGATAGTCCTAGACTTGGAGTCAGTCCACACTTGCATTCAAATCTTAGTTGTGTGACCTTACTTATGTCACTTCTGTGAGTTTCAGATTCCTTATCTGTAAAACGGGGACAATGACCATCTCTCTCTCATGGATTATGGTCTGGGTTAAATGCAGTTCTATATGTGAAATCAATCCACATCATATCTTCCATAGATATTTGATAAACTTTTATAAACAATAGGGACCATTTATTAACTACTTAAGATGTACCAGGCACTGAGTACTTCACATGCATTAACATCACTCCAACCTTACGCAGTAAGAGCCATTATTATCCCCACTTTACAAATGGAGAAACAGAGATGCAGAAAGCTTAAGTGCTTTGCCAGGAGCACACAACTAGTAACCAGCAGAGTCGGGATAAAGATTTAGATCCTCCAGCTCTTTCTACAGTATCACAACTCCTCCTCCCCAAAGATAAGTCTATCTCAAAAAGCTTATATACCTGAGGTATTTCATAGTTATTCCTCTGAGAAGCAATCAGAAAAGGAAGGTCTTAGTAGTTCAATAGTTGAACTAATCTCCTCTACCTAGGGCTGAGGGCTGAGGAGAAACAAATAGAGAGGTTAAGAAAATGCCAACTAGCCACCATGAAGCTCTAGGGCTAGATATGGAGGCAATGACCCCAGCATTTGTCCTTTCTTCTAAGGTCAGTTCAGTTACTATCATTAAACACACTCCTCATCATTAACTACTCCAAAATGCCTTTCTTAAAAAGCAAAAAGAAAGGGACAGCGAAGAAAGAAAACAGGAGGGGGAGAGGGACAGCAGCCATGGCTACTGGCTGTACCTACCATGGAAGTTGCCCAGGGTGGAGAGATGGCTTTAGGAGAGAGTGGTATATCCAGCTAGCTCAGACTCCCACTGATCTTCCAGCCTTCCAGTCAGCATCATCCCTTAGCTGAGACCCATCTGCCCTCCAGTTAAGACCCTCTGGGGTGAGGAGCCATCAGCCCTAGATCATGAATGTGATCCAAGGGGCTCAGGCAGGTCCCAGTTCCAAAAACAGGAAGCAGTAGTACTGAAGGCAAGGAATGGCCACCAGCCTGCTTGGGCCTACATGTGACCATAGCCTTGGGAAATGAAAGCCGGTGTCAAGAGCTGGACAGGAGTGAAGACAGGCTCTAAGAATCAGTCACCACCCTGGCGGCAAAGGGAAGGATGAAAGGCAGTTTCAGCAGCATAAACAGCCCCCCTGCTCCCTACTCCAACCTCCTCTGAGGCTTGGCCCACCCCCTCTTCAGCTCAGAGGCCACTAAGGAAGCTGGGTCCCCAGCCACTGCTAGAATTCAGGAAAGGAGTAAGGAAATGATGTTTGGGAAAGATAAAGTGGGTGTCTGAAAAGAATTTTTAAAAATACACGTAAGTGAGAGAGAAAAATACCCCAGACACATACACTTAAAAGAATTCCTGTGCTTCCTGAACTGAGTTGACACCACCCAGCCATCTCTAAAGATCCTCTGGGTCTCAGAAAACGAACTTCCAGATCAGCCAGGCCTAGCAGGCCCGGGCCCTGAGGAGTAGCACTGCAGTAGATTTTATATAACTGGGGGCAAGTTACTTAAAGATTTTCCAAGGTGAAGGTACTATGGAGAACTAAGGCTCACAAACATTATGGACTGTGTTCAGTGGGTTATTACTTCTCATGGGCATTTGGGAAGATCCCCTCCAAAACTCAATTTCACATCACAGTCTCCAACTCTAGAAGAGGTGCCCACGAGCGATGCTGGAATAGTGGCTCTTGGGAGTTAGCATCCCTGGATCTGCTTTGAATTCACTCTGACCTCTGGTAACTTACTCTCCCTTGCTGGGATTCTGTTTTCTCTCTCTGCAAATCAAAACGCTGAACTCAATTCTCACAAATAACCCTTCTAGTTATAGCATGCTATAATGTAGTGGTCCTAGGACACACATGGGGCTCCAAATGATGCCCTCATTGACCAATGCAATAACCAGAACCCAGAGCAGCCCTACAGAGATTTGTTATACCCCCTATGCCCAGGTTCAGGCATCAGATTTTAATTTCTCTTGGGGACTGAAAGTTAATTAGGGTTTTACCTTCATTAATATGCCTGTTACCCACTCAGTCTTCCTTGGCCTCCGGCACCAATTCCAGTAACTTCTGGCCCTTGAGAGGGCTTATGCAAGCTCTCTCAGGACAAGAAGTATGGTAGGTCTTTCTTCTCTGGGGAATCATGTCTGAAGGCCCCTTCCCCTTTCTTCCTTCTGTACCTCACAGGGAAATATGGACTGACTTTTTATCAATCATATATGGTAGTACTGGATGGGGGAAGGTTTAGAGGCTTTGGGAGGCGTATGGATCTGGCTTGGAGTCTCAGCTTTACCATTCACTAGTTGTTTGGCCTTAGACATGTCACCAAACCTTAATTCCTTTACTAGAAAACATGCCTGGCATGTGACAGGCGCTAAATAAATTGTATCTGTTATTGTCCTCTCCCAAAATAATAATGGGTAAGGTATTATTGGTAGCAAAATAACTGATTTCTTTAGTCCAAATAAAGATGAAAAAGAAACTCACCAACAAAATAAAGAGCAGCTGGTTTGTTAGCAGTCTGACCTTGGCAGTGGCAAGTTAAAACTGAGGAAATGGTGACTAGAGGTGCATGCAGTGTTTGTGGGGCTGGCCGAGGTAGGGAGGCAGAGTAGGAGTATGAGAGTTGGGTCATCACCAGATGAGGGGGTGGGCAGGTGGGCACAAATGGCATACTCTTGAGAAAGCCTTGGGTAAGGGAAGACAAGAGAGGAACTTGAACAATTTGGCAAGTTTGGGGAAGAGGCTGGGAGATGGATTAAGGGGTGAGGGGAAGGGGCCCTCTCCCACTTAGCAGAGCTGAGTTTCAGGTAACATGACCAATTATGACTTCCTATGCTCAGGGGACAGTAAAGATGACTGCTTCTCTTCCAAGCACTCAAAGGACAAGAACTTGGCATGGGGGGCCAAGAAAGGTGAGCACATGCAGGCAAAAGGGGCAAATAAGCCAGAAGCTTATTCCTAGAAAAGGCTTTGTAAAGACTTTGTGAGAGGCAGACCATTTCAGGAAGGAGTCAGTCTTCAGCTGTTCTAGTCAGCTGTCACTCCAGTATCTTCCAAGGGTATGCTACCTGTCTCTCAGCCTGGCTCTCATAAGGCCCCTCAAGAGAACTTGGTGGGAGAGGGCTAGCAGAAAAAGAATCACAGCTCTTCTCCAATACAACACAATAAGGAAAATGTGACCCCTGGTGCTTAGGGTTATTCTTAGCCTAAGGTCTGGGCCATCATGTAGTGTGGGTCCCTTCCACTTTTGAAAGTGTTTGGATAAGGAGAAGCATTAAAGAGTGCTTTTTCTCTTGATTAGCTCTGTTTAGTTTCTGTGGCTCTTTCAGTCTCCCTGCAAACAGCACATTCCACCTCCCCTACATGAAGGAACCCAGGCTCATTCTGGCTGGCTCGGCAGGAAGGGAAGCTTGCAGACAGGCCAGGGGACAGAACAATGCATGGCTTGTTTATCTGACAGAGGAAGGGAAAAGGTAAGCTGCTTGGTCACCATGGAGGGACACAGAGCTGTGAAGGCCCACCCCTATCCCACTGTTGGCTGGTGGATTTTGTAGCTTAGTGATCAGGAAACTCTTCCTTATTATAGACCCAATCAAAGGAGAAATGTGTCTCTGTGTGTGCACGTGTGTGTGTAATTTTAAAGAGAACTTTCAGGACACTGGCTTTATTGCCAGTATGGAAAGCTATAATCTGGGTCATCTGAGAGATTGTGTGCTTTCTGGAGAAGGGGCTTCTGATACCCATTTCTTCCTCTCTACCTCTCATCCTCTCTGAATAGCCAGGTCAAGTTCTTCCATGTAAATCTACTAGATCCTCTTCTCCACCCCCTACCTCAGGATCCATCCCTGGCTAAAAAGGAACCCAGGGTAGGGAATGAGAAAGGAAGGGAATGTTGGGGTAGAAATAAAACAAACAAACTCTTCCACATGTTGTGATGTGTCAGGGGTTCTCATTGGCTTTCTGTATGTCCCCAATAACTTCACCTACCTAGGGCCATTACATTTTACCTTCTGCTTCCATTTCTACATTTTCACACTGGAATCTTTAAAACACAAGAGTAATTCTTTTTCCAAAGAACAGTGGAAGGAAGTAACCATACCAATGACTCAGGAGAACTTTGCAAATATCAAGGGCTAGAAAAATGTTTAGTAGTTCAGAAATGCAATACTCAGAATTTTCTTTCAGAGCAATTTCTAGTCTTTCTGTGGATAGTTTGATAAAACATACCTACCACAGGCTATTTGTTGCCAATGATCCTAAAGGCAAAGAGGTAGATAGTGCATATTTTTCAGCTTCTAAAAGCAAGGGGAGCAAGAACCTGAAATGATGAAATGAATTTCTGAATGAGAAAAGAGAGCTTTCTTCTTTACCCTCTCCATACAAAGCTAAGTGTGAAACACCAGAGAGCTGAGGGAAACATCAGAGGAGCATACAAGGTAAATGGTAGCAAGTTCATAGAGCACCATCTGACTCAATAGATGACCTTAAAGTTTTTGTCATGATGCCCAATTTCCTGAACCAACACCCAAAGTGATAAAGAAGGTGGAGGATGTTTATTCTCCAGCTCTGGTTTCTATCAGTAATATTTATAGCATCCCTTGGGAAGGAAGCTTCAAGAATAATATAATACTTCCTTTCTTCCTCCTTTAACCTCATTATCTCCTTCAGCTCAAACTCACTGTTGGACATTCTACTTTTCAGGGGTCTGACGGAATCCACAAAGGTTTTTCCAAGAGTCATATCTCAAGCCTTTTAGAACTACTTCTAACCACTCAAGTCATTTGTACTACTAAAGACATGGAGCCCTAAGTCAATGGCCAACAACAGCTAGGATCACATTAGGAACAATAGCACCCATGCACTCTGCTTTCAACACACATGATGAGGAAGGGCCAATATTCAACAGAGCTGGAGTGCCATAAGCAAGGTGGACAGGAGCAGGAAATGAGGTTGGGGAGATACATAGGCCAGATCATGGAGTTTTCAAAAGCTAAGGTAAACATTCAATTTTATTCTCAGTGAAATAGGAAGCTGTTACAGGTTGTACAACAGGAGACTAACATGATCTAAACTTTATAAAGGTCTCACTTAGCTGATGGATTTGGGGAGGAGGGCAAGAGTAGAACCAGGGAACCAGTTTAAAAAGCTCTTCTAGGTAAGAGATAGTGATGATTTGTTCTAGGAAGGTAACAGTAGGGATAAGGAAAAGAGGTTTTGTTACAGAAATTTTGAAGAGGCAGAGCTGACAGTACTTGTTGATGGAATGAAAGTATAGAGTGAAGGAAAAGGAATAAGCCAGGAAACTTGGGTCATCTGGCATCTGTACATTCTTAGCACAGTATTCATTCCCGAAACCGAGTCATTCAATAGCTCTAAAAAAACAATTGGCAGTCTTTACCATTGTTTTATCCAAGCATTTATGGAGCACTTATCTATATTTAAGATGCTTGGAGAGGTATACTAGGGAACACACTATGGTAAAGAACTATATAATCCTTGTGCTCAAGGAATTTACAGTGTGATAGAGGGTGGAACAAAAATAACTAGATGACCACTAAAGATGACAGAATAGTATAAGATCAGAAAGGAAATGCTAACAAACTGAGAGCCAAAAGAAAGGGTACAGTTGATTGTATCAAGGGAGGCTTTACAGAACTTCTGAGCTAATTTTGGAAGAGTCAGTACAATTGCAACTGGAGAAGACTAGGAGAGAGGGCATTCCAGGTTTTTGTGACCAGAAGTGGGAAGGGTGTAGATACACCAAAGGATGAAAACTCACTTTCTATAAAGTGCAGAGGAAGTCAAATAAGAATAATGCAAGAGCATGGAAGGCCTTCAGTGTCAGGTTAAAACACTTTTTATAATACAACAGGCAAAAGATAGACCTTGGAGGTAGCAGACTAGGACAGCAATGTGGTACAAGTGGTAGTTTAGGAGGGTTTTTCTCATAGTCCATGTGTAGGACAAATTATGTGGATAAATACTGAAAGTATGGAAAAGTGAGGAGGCCAGTGCTGCAGGCGCAATAAAATGTAAAACCAGAGGAATAGCAGTGGGGATGGAGCAGAAAGGAAGGATTTGAGAGAGAACCAACAGGGTTGTTTTACTAATTAGATAAGAAGGAAAGAGAGGAGATGGCTGTGAAGGGTGGTATCACTAATCTAGGTAGGGAAATTGTGGACAGGAGCTGGTTTCAGGAGACATGAGTTTGATTTCAGATATGAGTTTGTTATGTTGGCAAATTCTGTAGGTGAACATGCCCAGTGAGCATCTTGACATCTGGGGTACTGTGCTAGAAAGAGATTAGGATAGTTGTCACTATCCACAGAAAGGAAGCAGCTGATGCTGTTGCAGTGGATGTGACTGCTCATAGTAACTGTGTGTAAAGGAGATGGAGGATGACGGATCTATATGAAACAGCTGTAGTTCAAGCAAGAGAGGAAGATGATATGGTGAAAGAAACAGAATGATAAAATGTCATTTTCAATGATATTGGCAATAGCTTTATAAATGTGGTGATGAAGTTGTGGGAAAAAAGTCATCCTTATACATTTCTGGGAGGGAATGGAAATGGGTACACACTTGCTAGAGGGAATTTTGGCATATGTTATCAGGATACTTATAATGTTTCTACTGTGCTTGTTTTGGCTATCATACTAAAATTACAATGAAACAGATGATTAGCGTGGTCCCTACACAAGGATGACGTGCAAATTTGTGAAGTGCTCCATATTTTATTCTGGAATTAGTGGTAATGGTTTTACTAACTTGCAAATATATTAAAAATCACTGAATTACACACGTGAAGTAGTGAATTTTACTACTACTAGGATGTGAATTATGTTTGTTCTCAGAAACAATCTTAACCTGTGATTCAGTCTTCCCACTCCTAGGATTCTATCCTAAGAAAGCAATTAGAGATGTGCATGTTGATTTATGTACATGAAGTATCATCTACTACAGGATTGTTCATAATAGTCAAATTAGGAATATCCTAACTGTCCAACATTTAGGATGAATTAGGCAAAACACTGTACATCCACATGAAGGATTAATAGTTTGCCATTAAAAACCATGTTTCTGAAGACTATATAATGATCCTGAAAAGGGTTAAAATATATAAGGGTAAATGAAAAAAATAGTATACAAACTTGAACAACCCAATTCAAAAAATACATAGAAATGCCCCCAAAAGGTATACACATTGTAAGAAAGGAAAAAAACATTAAATTTGTAATATTCAAGTTGCATTTAACTTCTGCAATGACAAGAGGTGCTTAACCTGACTTGTAGTCATCTTTTGTTATCAATATATATTGAGTATTACAAATTTAATACACTGTTTTCCTTTCTTAAAATGTGTATACATTTTTTGGAACCCTCTGTTTATGCATATACATAATATTCATATAAAATATACACATATTAAAACATTGGATGTAAATGTACTAATACCTTACTAGTGGGTATTTACTTTTGTGTGGTGGGATTAATGGTCATTATTCTTATTCATACTTTAAAAAAAATTTTCCCTATTTTCTACTCTACACATATATCCCCTTTTGAATAACAAAAGGTTTCTAAATATACACATTTGAAACATTGTATGTAAAGGTGCTAACATCTAAAATGACACTATATAGAATAGTGTCATTTTTACCAGGAAACTGTCCAATACAACTATCTGACACATTCTTAAGTTAGGAATCTGCAATTATACTCGTGATTTCACTTAACTATTTCAAACATCTGGATTTTGCCTTTGGGGCAATCAGCCTAGAGCCCACCAACCTAGCAAAATTCTCTTTCTCAACACTGTTTTGCTGTTTGGCTCTGGATTCTTCTGTTCTAATTTTTAAAAACCTCAATTTGACAATTTTCACCCCCAATACTATCACTGGGAGCTGTTTTCTTTTTGCTTTGAGAGCAGACCAGGGATGAAAGAATAAGGTGCAAGTTTGAGGGGAGGCTGGGCAGAAGAAAAGGATGGTCAAGTCAAGGTCAGTATCAAGGCCATGCCCAGTGGATTGAATAAAATGCTACCCAGTGCCTTCCTAACTTTAGTTCCTTTCCAGTTGCTAGATGGACTCAGTGGGACAAAGTTGGTTGGAGAGGGAACAAAGTATAGGAAAATCTGGTAAGAGTGGCAGCAAGTGCCATTTCTGAAGTCATCTAACTGCTAATACTTTAATACTTTTGTGTGATATTTACAGTTCATAAAGAACTTTCATATGTACTATTCCATTTAATCCTCACAACAATCTTATAAACTCCACTTTAGAAAAGAAGAAACTCAAGGTTAAGGAAGTGAAATAAATCATGCAAAGCTTAAAGACAAGATTTTGGTCCCAAATTCTTATATCCCCTGCCAAAAATCGTTCTCAAAATTTATTCTATAGATCAGCATCAGTATCACTTGGTACTTGTCAGAAAGGAAATTCTAAAGTCCCAACCCAGATCTTCTGAATCAGAAACTCTGAGAGTGGGGCTTATAATCTGAGTTTTAATAAGCTTTCTAGGTGATTCTAATGAACACTGAAGTTTAGGAACCACTACTCTACCATACATTTGAAAACAAATCTTCAAATATGCTACTTTGACGTATGTGAGATCTTGCCTTCTGAAGTACTGTGGGAGCCTCCCTTCAGGTATCAGTGCTATGTATATAAGAGAGGGCAGCTGCTTAAAAAGCACCTGGACTGGAGGCGGAGCAAGATGGTTGACTGGAAGCAGCTTCCGAAAAAGGCTCCTGTCCACAAGGGAAGATAACCTCCAGAAACTGCACACTTAAGCTGAATACTGGGAGCCCAGCCAAGAGAGAGAAGTGATTTCTGCGGGTCACCTCTGCTGAGACAGGCTGCGACCCCAAGAAAGCAAGCTGCAGGTACAAAATTCATCTGAAAGGAAGGGTGACCATCCCCTCCCCCAAGAAAGCTCTGAGTTTCTTGCTTTTCTGTTTCCTTTCTTTTTGTTCTCCTCTTTTGCTCCTGTGGGTTTTCCACAGACAAGCGGTGAACTGTGGACCTCTTGCCTCACTCCACAGAAGAGTACTGTGGGAAGTGGGGTGTGCTTCCCCTGAGCACCCCGGTGTGACTGTGAAAACTCCATTGCTAGGCAGAAAAACTGAACTAAAGTTTTCCCCACCATTCTGAACTTACTGTACACCCTTCCCCCCTTACCTGACGAACCAAAAGCCTAAACCCTGCTGAGACTGAGGGAGGAGGTCCCTGAGCAGCGTCCCCACCCCTGCCTGCCAGAACAAGCGCCCCACTGGGAAAAGACTCCGGGGGGGAGGGTGGGCTGCGGCGAGCCTCTCTCCCTCCAGCTAGGGAAGCCAGAGGCGCGTGCCTGGCCCTGTGCCCTGTGCTTGCTGGGCTTCTGCAGGCCCGCCTTCTGCTAGAAACTCTGCCAGTGATCCCCAGACCTCTGCAGGTCCTCCTGCGGCCAGGAACTTCCCCAGAGACCACGCGGGCCTCTGCCTGGCACCTGTAGGGACCCCGCAGGTCCGTCCCTGGTCAGTAAATCCCTTGGTGACCATGCAACCCTGCGCCCCAAGCCTGCAGGGCTCCCGCAGGCCTGCCTTCTGCCAGGAACTCTGCCTGCAACCACCAGGCCTCTGTAGGCCTGTTCCCCCAGCCAGGAATTCCCCCGGCAGCTGCATGGCCCTGCGCCCCATGCTTGCTGGGCTTCTGCAGGCCCGCTGTCTGTTAGAAACTCTGCTGGCGACCGCTAGGACTCTGCAGGTCTGCCCCCAGTGATGAACTCCCCCGGTGACTGCACAGGCCTCTGCCTGGCACCCGCAGGGACCCTGCAGGTCTGCCCCTGGCCAATAATTCCCCTGGCCACCTGTGGCCCTCTACCCCAAGGACCTCTAGGGCTTTCGCAGGTCCGCCTTCTGCTGGGAACTCTGCCTGCAACCGTCAGGCCTCTGCAAGGCGGCCCATGGCCAGGAACTCCCCAGCAACTGCCTGGCCCTGTGCCCGTGCTTGCCAGGCTTCCACAGGTCAGCCATCCACTAGAGACTCTGCCGGCAACCGCCAGGCCAATGTAGGTCTTCCCCCAGTCAGAAACTCCCCTGGCGAGGACGCAGGCCTCCACCAGGCACCCGCAGGGCCCCTGCAGGCCCGCCCCTGCCCAGTAAATCCCCTGGCGATGGTGCGGACCCACGCCTGAGGCTGCAGGGCTTCCACAGGCCTGACTTCTGCCAGTAACTCCGACAGGAACCACCAGGCCTCTGCAGGCCCACCCTGGGCAAGGAACTCCCCCCATGACCACCTGGCCCTGCGCAGTGTGCTTGCCGGGCTTCCACAGGCCTGCCATCTGCTACAGACTCTGCCGGCAACTGCCAGGCCTCCGCAGGTCTGCCCCCGGCCAGGAACTCCCCTGGCTGTTGCACGGGCCTCCACCTGGCACCCACAGGGCCCCTGCAGGTGCGCCCCTGACCAGAGACAGTCCCGGTGACTGCGTAGGCCTCCACCTGGCACACACAGGGCCTCTGCAGGCCAGCCTTCTGACAGGGACTCCGCTGGTGAATGCCAGGCCTCTCCAGGCCTTCCCCCAGCCAGGAACTCCCCTGACAACCACCTGGCCCTGCATCCCACACTAGCCAGGCTTCTGTAGGTCTGCTTTCTGCCAGGGACTCTGCCTGCGACAGCCAGGCCCCCGGCCAAGGTCACTCCTGGCTACTACGCAGGCCTCCACCTGGCACCTATGGGGCCTCCACAGGCCAATCTTCTTCCAGAGACCCCACCGGCAACCACCAGGCCTCTCTGCAGGCCCACTGCTGGCCAAAAACTTCCTGGACAACCGCATGGCCCTGTGCCCACCACTTGAAGGGCCAGACTCAACGGTGAAAAACAATCATGGGGCGGAATCAATGGAAAAACTCTGTCAATATGAATAATCAGACTTGACAACCCCTCCAAGTAACAACAAAGCAGACACAGCACAAAATCTCCTGCATAGGCAAATGGCTGAGATGTCTGAAATCGAATTCAGAATCTGGATTGCAAATAAGATTAGCGGAATGGAGGAAAAGATGGAATTAGAATTTCAAGCAATAATTCAAAAGATGACCCAAAAGATGTCTCAAGAATTCAACGAATTAAAAGACAAAATGACCAAAGATTTTGACACATTGAGAGAAGAAGTTGCATCCCGTAAAGATCTGAGAAATTCAGTAGAATCCCTCAGTAACAGAATGGAGCAAGCAGAAGAAAGCATTTCTGACATGGAAGAAATAGCTTTCAAATGCTCTCAAACCTCCAAAGAGCAAGTGAAATGGAAGGCAAAAACAGATCACTCTCTCAGAGAGCTCTTGGATAACTCGAAGAAAACCAATATTTGCCTCATAGGGATCCCCGAAAGTGATGAAGCAGCTTCACAAGACACAGAATCTCTTATTCGTAAGATTATGACAGAGAACTTTCCAGACATGCCAAGAGATTCTGAAATTCAGATAGAAGACAGTTTCAGAACCCCAGCACAACTCAACCGGAACAAGACATCCCCCAGGCAGATCATAATTAAGTTCACTAAAGTAAATATGAAGGAGAAAATTTTGAAAGCACCCAGACGCAAGAAATCGATAACCTACAAGGGGAAGAATATTAGAATAACTTCAGATCTCTCTCATCAAACCTTTCAAGCTAGAAGAGAATGGTCATTGACATTTAATCTCCTAAGACAAAATACCTTTCAACCCAGGATCTTGTATCCAGCCACACTGAGTTTCATTTATAATGGAGAAATCAAATACTTCAATGACATCCACATGTTGAAGAAATTTGCTATAACCAAACCAGCTCTCCAGGATATTATCAGACCTATCCTCCATAATGACCAGCGTAATCCTCCAATGCAAAAGTAAAATCATCCAGAAATTTTTATCAAAGTCCAACTTCTACAACGATGAAAGGATTGAAAATGTCCACTAGATTTTCTAAAGATTTATCAATATTTTCAATTAATGTGAATGGTTTAAATTGTCCTCTAAAGAGGCATAGCCTGGCTGACTGGATACAAAAACTCAAGCCAGATATCTCCTGCATACAAGAATCTCATCTTACCTGAAAAGAAAAATTTAGACTCAAGGTGAAGGGATGGTCATCTATATTCCAGGCAAATGGAAAACAGAAAAAAGCAGGTGTTGCAATCTTATTTGCAGATACAAT
>CAUYRH010094960.1:0-26576 GCA_963574655.1 Perodicticus potto
ATAATGTAATGAAGAATAATAAAATACATGTATTTAAAAAAAAAAAAAACAAGTACAGGAAAAACAAACAAATAAAACCAAATAAACCCCTCCCCCCCAAAAGAAAAACAATAAACCTCTTTCCTATTTTGAAGTTAAAAAAACAAACTTGCAATTATTGTAATCATACTATTTAAAGGCCCCACTCCATTCATTCTTTGTTACAGAAAAATAGCAGTGTAAAAAGCCCCAGAGACTGGGCGGCACCCATAGCTCAGTGGGTAGGGCACAGAGACATGCAACAGGGCTGGTGGGTTTGAACCCAGCCCTGCCCTGTTAAAACAAACAAAAACAATGGCCAGATGTTATGGGGGGGGCCTGTAGTCCCAGCTACTCTGGAGACGGAGGCAAGAGAATCGCTTGAGCCCAGGAGTTTGATGTTGCATTGGCTATGACGCCACAGCACTCCTCTGAGGGCGACAAAATGAGACTATCTCAATAAAATAAATAAATAAATAAATAAATAACCAGAGACTTCTGCTTTATGTATTAAGCAATCTTCCCTTGTGGACACATGCTTCTATTAATATGCATGTGTTTATACAGATACACACATGGCTTTCGTTTCACTGACTCTCATTACATGTATGGACATTTGCTATTCACTCTGAAAGCTACAAGGAAACTCTTTGGTTTACATAATTTTCTTCCAAACGCAATCGACGTAATCTTAGCATGAGGATTCTATGAGCATCCTTAGCATTTCTGCTTTATAATGTAGGTTTAATTACATTTTTAATGATGGGTTTTCAACTCATATTTATTGCATATTTCAAATTATTTATTCAGTCATATTGCTAAAATACCTGCTATGATTTTGGTTTTTAAAAAAGGACTTTTGTCCCTATTCCTGGCACAGAGCTCCTAAAATCTTTGTAATCTCTTGAGTGATGAGCGTCTTATACTAATGAGATGATGCTTGGCTGAGGAGCTTCTTGATGGCTTTAGGATAAGGGCTGGTCTCCAGGAAGATCAAGCCGTAATGACTGGGTTAGGACTTTTAGTCTTTCAGACCCACGTTCCTCTTCCTACTTCTGAAGGGAGGAAAGGAATTGCAGATTGAGTTCCATCACCAGTGGCCAATGATTCAATCACTTATGTCTGTGTAATAAAATCTCCATAAACAACACCCTGCATGCTTTTGGGTTCAGAGAGCTTCTGTGTTGGTTAACACATCCACATGCAGGAAGGATGATGCACCCCAACTCTATAAGGATAGACAATCCTGCACTTGGAACTCTTCTGGACCTCACTTAATGTATCCCTTCCTCTGATTTTTCGTTTGTAATAAAATAGTAAATGTAAGTAAAGTGCCTTCTTGAGGTCAGTGAGTTGTTCTACCAAATTATAAGACCCAAGGAGGAGTCATAAGAATCCTTGATTGAGCCAGTCAGAAATATGGGGCCTAGGATTTTTGATGGGCATCTGAAGTCTTTTTGGGCTGAGCCTCTTAACTTGTAGGATCTGATGGTAACCTACAGGTTACACTGTTCTTGATATAGTTCTGAATAGCAGCACATCTGGAGAGTTTCAGGAACCAGGCAGTAGGGAAGCAATAAAGTATGAGTGGCTGTGGAGCTTTCATTTTAGATTAAATTATTGGCGGTATATTTTTCTTTCTTTAATATTACTAAATATCTTCCCTTAGTCACATGGAGGATGAGTACACTGAATTTGGGCTTGGCTATAAAAAATTGCTTTTTTCTAATAAGATGTTAGCAACTATGACCTGAGCAGATGTTTGAAAACGTAATTTCAAGTGGATGATGTCCTCTTACAATTTTTCCTTTTGCCATGAGAAAAACATTCCTTGGGTAACTGCTAGTCCATGGAAAATGGAGATTCTGTATAGTCTGAAGCTAAAATCACCCACCAAAGTTCACTGAACTGCAAACAACACTTCACACATGCACAAGAAATAAATGCTTATCAGTGTAAACCACTGAATGTTGGTGGTTTGTTATATAGCCCTGTTATACAGCTGACCAATACAGATGTCCAGATAATTGTCCTGAAACCATCTCTGCAATCTCCAGACCCACATATTTTCCAGTAGCCAAAAAAATGATATTATTATAGGGAGCAGGGAAGGGTATAAAAATGTACATCACATTTTTGTGAAATGAGAAACATACTGTCAACAAGAAGAGTGTAGATTAGAATTAGATCCTCTAAAATAAATACAAAAATTAAATGTATTAATAAAAAAATGAAGTGATCCAATTTACAAAGTTAGCATATGCTGATTTTCAAATTAGGTGGTACTCACATTTTCTATCTCATGATTATAAAAGTGAAGGAGCAAATTGTTTGAGGTAGAAAGCAATGAATCAATGCTGCAAATCTGAGTTGGGATTATGGCAACCTGGGTCTTATGAAGGTCAAAATATTTATAGTGCAACTAAAATAGTCAACTAGAAAAAGTAGCTGGTCAGAAGAGAGAAGGAATTTAATCATAGAAAAAAGTTAGAAATGCAATGAGAAAGAGATTAAACAATTTATAAATCTACTTGGGCAATGTAGCTGATGTTGTCTGATTGTGTTTCTGAATCTTTTGATATTGTTTTCTGGCTGTAAACTTCTCATTACTTAAGTAAATGTATTGGGCCCTCTACTGCCTGCAGCACTAATAATAATTTTAAAACTCTATTATTTAATCACCTTAAAATTTGAAATAAAGCTAAAAACACCATCTTTGTTTATGTTTCTATAGCCAATCTATATCCAACAAGCTTTGATTCCGAAATAAAGTGTTACTACATGTTAGAGTAAGGGTAAAGGTGGCTGAGGGAACTTTTTAACTCATTATGATGGCACCAATTTGTTCCAAGGACTTTTCTTCTTGAGTGGGTCTGTGTGAGCTTCTCCACTTTCCAATCGAACTCAGAATTGCAGTAATTTAACCTGGGCTTCATCCCAGTACTTTATACCATTTCCAGCAGAATAGGAAACCCATTTCTAGGAGAAACTGTGCTTAGGAAATTCCTCCTAATCCAATTCATGTTTTTCCACTCAACAGCCTGGAAGTGGCCAACCTCCATTTTCTAGTACCATGCCCTCCTTAATTACAGGAACTAATTGCCACTTATCTGTGCCATACAGCCTTCTCCTGCTCTTAAAGCAGCCACAAAGCTAAGTCAGTTTGCAGAAGTTCACCCTGTAACTGAGCTGCCCTTTTAATTAGGGGTGGATAAAAAGAAGGGAAAAAAAAGAGAGAGAGATTGTGCATACTGCCTATGGAGTGTAAGCAAGTCCTGTGGATACATTTACATACCTAAATTTTGCCAACTTTAGGCTTCTAACAATCTCTGTTTCTTCCTTTAACTCAGCGCTTTAAAGGGACTTGCAAAGAGTTCCCTGAAGTGAAATTGAACCTGAGAATAAACATGATATGTGCTCATATTTTCTAACTAGAAGATTCTTATACATATATTTGGCATACACTTTTAACTTTCTGACTACTCTTGATGATTTTTTATTACTTCTATGAATTGATACAAGAATATAGAATTTAATATTGAGATTAGCCTCACTGGATTACAGAGACAGTAAGCTATATATACTGCAATATAGTGGATAACTGTGGCAACTATAATTCAGATTAATTGCACTTTTGTTTGATTGATTAGCTAAATATTTTAGTCAAAAATGGCCTGGATTAAGACACACAAGTCTATGTTTTGGGATACATCTATACTTGATCAATATCAGTCATGTGCTTAAATAAGCTTTGATTGTTGCCTATCTCTTCAGTTCATTGTTTGAGTAGTTAGACTACTTAGTTCAGCCTCATGAGTACCCTGCTCCCTAGAAAGAAAAAGCTAACCCAGTAAGGGCTGTAATGGGGAAGTTCTTTTTTAAATTAGTATTTTAGCATTTTTATTGACTTAATCAAGGGGAATGGTGAATACAATGGATTGGCATAGGAAAATCTTTTCTGTCCTCATTCTAGTGTACCATCTTCTTAAAATTTAGAGACTATAAGAAAATAGATATTTTCTATATTTAATTTAATATTAAATATAGACAATAAATTTTCTATATTTAATTTAATATTAAATATATTTTATTGTCTATAATAATATATTTACATTAAATAATATTGATATTATTTATTATAGATAATAATTAATATATTATTATAGACAATAATTTTCTATATTTTATTTAATATTAAATATAGACAATAAATATTTTATATTTTCTATATTTATAGAATATATAAGTCTATATTTTCTAGACTCTTTTGTGACTTAGGTTCTCATCCTCAGTAGTCCTCAACCTTTTTGGCACTAGGGACTGGTTTCATGGAAGACAATTTTCCATAGATAGGGATGGACGGGGGAAATAGTTTTGCTATAAGTCTGTAAGCAATTGATTTATTATGGTGTCTGTGCAGTCAGTCCTCTCTGTTAATGATAATCTGTGTTTGCAACTGCTTTTCAGCACTAGCATCACTACCTCAGCTCCACCTCAGATCATCAGCCATCAGATTCTCACAAGGAGCATGCAAACTGGATCCCTGGCATGCACAGTTTATAGTAGGGTTCATGCTCTTATGAGAATCTAATGCTTCCTGCCACCTTCTGATAGGGGGCAGAACTCAGGCAATGATGTAAACAATGGCTATATATACAGATAAAACTTAGCTCATTTGCCTGCTGCTCACCTCCTGCTATGCAGGCTGATTCCTAACTGGCCACAGACCAGTATTCATCCATGACTTGGGTAGGGGAATGCTCTACATGGTTTGAATTCAATCAGATGTACTTGCTTAATTTGGGAATGTTCATCATGCTATTACTGATGCCAAAGAAATCCATAGTAATGTTACATTTCTCTATTGTAGAATTAACATAGGACCTAGTGTCTTGTCAGTAGCTTCACTCATATCAAAATGTGGAGAATCAGGCATATATTGTCTGCTAGTGCCGATATAGCAGGTGCCAAATGGTTCTGGGGTCAACAGTTAATAGGTGGCAGCTTCTTGGTCTGAGGCAATGTGGTATTATCTTTAAGCTAATAATCCAAGCCTGACACTCAACTTTCTGATCATGGTAGATGGAGCAGCTCCAATTGCAAGCCAAATCTGTTGTGTTGTGCAATTTATTTCTCCATGCCCACTCTGGATTTTAACTCTTTCATCACTGGAATAATTTGTAAGAATCTCATTCCTTATATTTTCTTTCCACTTAAAATAAATACAACATTTTATTTTAACTGTATTTTGACACTAACTAACATATTATTGATTTAAAATGTAGGTGTGAGTAACAAGCAAATAAGTGGTCAAAATTTCATATTGGACATATGGGATTTGTTATCAAGATTGAAGGCAGTAAGAATTTAGTATTATCAAAGGAAATGATAATTTCCTGTTTCAGTGGTGAAACAGGTATTGGAATTGTTCCTTGTAATCTGGTGTAAAGTGCCTGTCGAGGGACAGTTGACAGTGGAAAATAGCACTGTATAATGTTTCCAGAAAACACAAGGACTGTGGACAAAAGGGTGAATTTCAATTGCATTGGAGAGATTAACATACAACATGACAAACCAGGGGTTTTAAATTCTCAGTATCCTCAGTGAAAGAGGCATAGTTTATTGTTTTTCTGTAAAAATAATTGTATATTTTGCAGTCATAGTACTGACATTTTAAAAAACTAGACTTACATTAAACCTCTGTATTGTTGAACTAAAATGTAATTTTTATTCATCAGCCTTACTAATGAAAACTGAAATCTAGATTGAGATGTTTAGAATGAGAATACCAAAACTAACAATTACAGATATACAAACCCCAAACTGATATCCTCTTATATAAGCAACCCTTCTCTTAGCTGAGGAGCGTAGTTGGTCTTTACTTGAAGGCCAAGACAGGGTCCCAGATTCTATCTTTCCCCCTTATTCTTAGTTACCGCCATATAGATAATCCCAGTCAGATTACAATAAAATTCAGAGGCTACCTAAAGGTTTAATATGGAAGATAAATATATAAGATAAAACAATTATTAGATTTTTAAATTTATGGTAATTTATATTGGCAATATAATTGAGGAATATGTATAGGAATTTGCTAGATAAAAATAGAGAGAATATTTACATCATGTTGAATTCACTGACTAGGTAAAGTACTATTTTGAATTCCATGTGTGAGATTAAACAGCTAGAAATAGTTATAGTTGTTTAGACCATTAGTTAACAAATACCTACATTTAAAAATGCCCTGCAGTGAATGAAGTAGAAAAGCCAGAAATTTCTTGATATAAGAAGAAAAGAAGTCCAAATATGGGCTGGATTTACTGCCGGTGATCATCTTATGCAATCTCATAACATCATGCTTTGAGAGCATCTGGAAGAATGCTATTTACAAAGTTTCGAAAAATGAACTGCTGATGAGGAATCCTAGCATCCCTGAAAAGTGCTGTGCATATTCCATGTAGGATAATTGTAGAGAAGATGATAGAATATCAGGTTCATCACAGTTCTTAGTTGTGATAAACAAGGGAGTTAGGTAATCAGAATATTTTGACATCTAGAGAACTTTGATGGTGTCTCTGATCATGAGGTGCCTAGAAATAAAATGTTACTTAATCTAAGCTGAGTCACAGATCTTCAACCAGTTCCCCTCCATCAGTATCTGTATCTGAAACAGTAAAGATTGTTGTTCTTTAAAAAAAAAAAAAATGGAGAGGATACAGTGTTGGAGAACTTTGAGGAATATCCTTGAAATAATTTCACAAGAATGTGCTCAAATTTTTCTTCGTGATGCTCTTCAAAGTGGTTGGCGTTTGCTTTATGGTATAAACTGGTTATGCACTGGGTAAAGAGAAATGTCCAGATTTTTTTAGGATGATTGAATCCTTTCGGATTAAGCTACTTCTACTCTTAGAGACCAGACCTCACAACCTCTAACAGTCAACTGTTGGAGTGAAAACTTATGGGGTTAGGTGGTAAATGACATTTTGCTCATGTCAAAGTAAAACTGTTAGGTTTATTCCCCAGTTTTCACATATAGTTAGAGTAGATGTACTTAGCAGTTTGCAGAATCTCTTTGTTGATTCTATGAACTATCAGGTAAAAACTTTTGGAAGTCTCATGAAAACCAATAAACAAATGCAACATTTAACTTACAGAGTTCTGTCAAAGATCAGTTCCATTTTCGATCACTGAAAAGACATAGGATGGTTACACATAGTCCATCTTGTTTCCAATTACCAATGTGGACAGTGTAAAAAATAAACATATATAGTAAATTACCATGATTATTGTGAATTTGATTAATTTCTGGCATCAATTACAACCAATCCACATGCAGTGTCCTCACTAGAGGAAACTAGCACAGTCACTGACTGATATGTAGCTATTGATACTTTGAGTATGTTTTCCCTTATGCTAGCTAGCATGCAGGATTCAGCAGTTTGCTCTCACCTGACTTGAGCAATAGTACAACTTCATTCTTTCACATCAGAGTTATGGCAACTCTGTTATGTAATTAGTCTGCAGTAAATTTGATAATCTCAAATCCCTCAGTACACATTGGTTTAGTACACTCATTTTCTCATGCTGATAGGACCTGGTAAGCAGAAAGTTGCAAAAAAATTCATGTCTTGGTAATTTGCCTTTCTTATCTCCAAAGGTCAGGAGAAAAACAAAGCAGAATAATTTCAAGTCCCACTACCTTGATTAAACTTTTAAAAGTCATTCATCTGTGGCCTGTTGAGATATTCTTATTAAAAGGAAGAGAAAAAATTAGAACACCTTGCAACCACCACGACTAAGAAATAGCCATTTATTTTTGACATGGTTCTTGGAATTGTAGGGGCCACATATAATATATTTGGTTCCTTTTCCCCTCACCAATTATTGAGAAGGTCTCAAATTGGCATCTTTGAGTAAGATCCAGGAAAAAATAAGCCTCTTGACCTGGTCTGCGATTCAGTTCAGAAAGCTCTGCTATTTGGCACTTATCATATCACCACAGATCAGGATGCAATAAGCAGTTCTGAAAGTCCTTGTTATTGCTTCTTGGCCTTTTGGAGAAGATCAAGTGAAAATCCTTGATAAGAAATGAGGTCTGTTTATTAAATTAAGGTCACACAATTAAGGTTGCACACTACTTCTAGAAAAAGTTTTATATACTTCATTGCTGAATATTACTTCATTCACCTTCAAAGTACTGCCCTTGGGAATCTATGCACTTACACTAGCACATAGTCCACCCTTTAAAGCACTTTTTCTAGGATGAGTTCATGAACTTAATTGCCAGATCTCTTATGATGACTACTCTCATGGCCATTCAAGAAAAAGAATTCCAAAATTGCTTTCAAGGGTGGGCTCGGCAGTAGAATTGGTACATAGCCTCCCAAGGGGAGTACTTCAAAGGTGACCATAGTGATATTCAGCAATGAGGAGGTATGCATTACTTTTTCTAGGATGAGTTTGTAAACTTAATTGTCTGACATTGTAAGTTGTGGGTGTCTAGAGATTTGGAGCAAAACTATTCTATCATGAGTGAATGACTACTATTTTTAGAGATTGTATTTTCAAAATTTTGGTTTCAGGAGTTCTTTATACACTAAAAAAATTGAAAGGAGTGAGTTGAATATGGTCAACAAGAGACATAGATTGTCAGATAGTCCCAAATAGAGGAAGAATTTTCAGGATAGTAAGCAAAGCCTAGGTGAAATACTGAAGAAAAAGAGCCAGGGATCTGACAGAAAGAAGTAGTGGAGCAGAAGAAGGAGCAAAATTCTGGTGGAAACCAGCCCCCAAGGATTTTGGAGCATAGTGAAAATGGTAGGTCAAAGTGATTGCCCTTATTCCTCCCTTTCCAAGTGTAGTGGTCTGCCAGATCCTGATCCGTTAGAGAGTACACCTACCCTGATGAATACATGTGCTGCTGCCAAGGGTCAAACAAAACCTCCTTGAGAACAGATCCTGCAGCTGGAGGCCCTTTTAGGGTCACTTCTTTTCATCAGGGACCCAGGGTGAGATGGCAAGTGCCGTATTGCCTTCACACATACTGGGTCCCTATATTTGGCTAAAGAAGTTACAACCCCTCAGGCTCCCTGTCCCCAGATCCCATACAAACATTCCCCAACTCCCTTCCAGACTCTGACAACCAAAAGGAATAAGGAGACATGGGACAGTAGCAGTGTCCTATAGTACCTGGCAAGCGGCCTCATGGGGACTGGGAAGGGCCACACATGTTTTTAAGACAAAGGAAGGTGGAAAATATACTCTGCTGCACCAGAGAGCCCTGGTCCATGATCTGAAGCTATCTATACCCCTCTCAGTGGAGATAGTCTTCACCCCTTGGGCCATTCTCTTTCCCTTTTCCTTCCCTGTCCATGTCTATAAAGGCATCTGCAGCTGAAAGGCTGTTTCCACGCAGAATTAGTGGCGATTCCACAGGATACCATTAAACCAGAGCACTTGGAAGGGGTTACTCAGACTCTGATAGAACATCTACCACACCTAAGTTTCCATGGGCTGGAGGCTCACTCTCTCCCAGATAAAAAGAAGCAGGAGCACTTTTATGTGTCCCAAAGACAAAAGCCACCACCTCTTCAGAGGGATTGTGAAGCTAGAAATCCTCTATGAGATGCAAGCTGCCTTTCTATTGGCCAAGGAGCCTCCCTGAAAGTAAGTCCTTGACATAGTGACAAATCCCCCACTGGGGTATTTTAGCCACAGTCCATACCTAGGCTGGTAATCCTACACACAATTAGTTAAGCTGCCTCCACTAACTCTTCCAAAGATGAGCCACTATGGGACTGGGAATCTGGATACTTTGTGCCCTTCAAGGACAAAAACCACTGTCATTGCCAACAGAGGGAGGTGTGAGCAGCTTATGTGTTCCACAGCTGCCTGCCTCTGATAATCATGTCAAGAGGTGACCACCTTACCTGTCACAGGCTCATAGTACATTTACCATTCTCTCAAGTAAGCATTCTTCTGGAGCAGGGGAGCACCTCAGCTCTTACTGCTACAGCTACCAGATTAACCCAGGGATGCTTGACAGCAGGTTTTTCAGCTCAGTCTTGGTCTAGATTGCAAAAACTGAAACATACCTAGAGGCCTAGGAACTGGGGATTACCTACCCTTTTTCCATCCCTGCTGGCACATGGACACTCTCACAGGGGTCTGAGGTCCAATCAACCCAAATTGCCAGAAAACCACTGTAGGCACTTACATATACAACTTTAGAAGTAACATATCTCTTCATCTCTACACTGTGTAGCATAATTCCTTGCTGCTGAGAAAATTAGATGGCCACATGTTTGTTTTATCAAAGATCAGATGGCATGCAGAGACTGGTTTCATCTCTTGGTTTTCTATTCTGTTCCATATGTCTATGTCTCTATTTTTGTGCCAATATCATACTGTTTTGATTACTGTGGTCTTATAATATAGCCTGAAGTCTGGTAGGGTGATGCCTCTGACTTTGTTTTTATGACTAAGAATAGCCTTAGCTATACAGGGTTTTTATGATTTCATGACAAGGTGTTATTTGAACCATTAAGCCATAAAGTTGGGTTTTCTCAATAGCACTGCATCACTAAGTGAAAGTGGTATGTATAAGACTGAACTTAATCAATCACAAGTGCAAATAAACTGCATGAGTAAGTCACTCACTTTTGCTGTGTATTTGCTGTAACTATACTGTTAACTCTCTGTAAAAATCATACCCATATCCTCCTGGTGAGCCCTGGAAAGAATTTGAGTCTAACTTATAGATTGGTCGACATCATATGTTTGCACAATTGGAAGAGACAGTTGTGTCATCACAGTCACACTCAGATACGGCCCTAAAAACAATGCTAAAGGAAAACCCATCAAATAGAAAAAAACTCCCTCTCTTTATGGATGGAGCACTAGTCAATGTAATTGATTTACATCAATTCACAGGCTAATAGATTGGTCAGATGATGAACAAGTTAGCAAGAATATTACATGGTTGCTGTTAAAGAGATCTGGATGAGAGATGTGAAACTTTGGAAAGAAGTTCAAAACTTGGGAATATTTCTGTCCCATCAAAATATTCACTCATTTCTCAATAATCAAGTAGACAACAGCCAGTCACATTGGCTCATTCCTGTAATCCTAGCACTCTAGGCCAAGGCAGATGAATTGCTTGAACTCAGGAGTTCAAGAAGAACCTGAGCAAGAGTGAGATACCATCTTTACTAAAAAATAGAAAAACTATCCAGGCATTGTGGTGGGCTCCTGTAGTTGCAGCTACTTCAGAGGTTGAGGCAAGAGGATCACTCAAACCCAGACGTTTGAGATTTCTGTGAGTTATGATACCATGGCATTCTACCCACTGTGAACAAGGTGGGAGTCTGTCTCCAATAAATAAATAAATAAATAAGTAATGGTAATAATAATAATCAAGTAGACCAAGTAGACAAGATAACTCCTCCATCTTTTTTTTTTTTTCTCAATCTCCTTATGGTTGCTAATTTGGCACCTAAAAAAAATAAAATAAAAGAGGCCAAAGTGATACAAAGGTAAATTATTTATGGGTTCAAAAAGTAGGTATGATTAATCTCCAACAAGACCAATCTGCCACAAACAGTTCTATTGAATATTCAATCTATCAGCCTATCCAGAGAGAGATGCTGGCTAGCCATTTGCTGCCAGGAAAGTTAGATTGGAAACCATCCATTATTATAGTTTGGACAGATAATTTTCCTTGCTTGGAATGTACTTATAACAAATATGAATTTGCAATATTTTTCCATCTGCCAATACTCTCTATGGACCACCCAAATAACTCATTTACCACTATAATATCCTAGACTATGTTAAAACGTTTTTGGCAGCAAAAGATGCATATCAATGAGGCAATGCTGATGCAATTCACTAGCTTTACCAACACTTGGAAGTAGTTTCACTAATGGACAGTAGAATACCTTTTTAAAAATCATTTACAAAGCCAATTAGGAGATGTTTTTCAGTATGTCAACATGATGCTACTTTCCCATAAAAAGTTGGTTTATTCTACCAAAGTACGATGACATACATAAAATGGAAATGTGATTTGTACCTCTGAGTATTACATATAAGGAACCATTCACAAAATAGTTGTTTACTAGTGATTTGACTTTAAAGGCTTTTAAAAAATTCTTTATTATTATTATTATTTTGCAGTTTTTGGCTGGGGCTGGATTTGAACCCATCACCTCCAGCAGATGGGCCAGTGCCCTACTCCTTTGAGCCACAGGTGCTGCCCAACTTTAAGGGCTTTTTATTGAGAGGTTTACATACCCCATGATGAAAACTTCTGTGGAAAACAATGTAATTCTTTATTTTTATTGAAAATTTGAGATGCCTCTTAGCAATGTTTGGCTTTTAAGGCATTGAAGGGAAAACTCTGTTTATTAGGAAAATGAGTCTTTACTCTTACAGAGACATTGATTTGCTGGCATAATCAATGTAGGTTAAAAGAAATATGTATGAAATCTGTTGGATACTCTGAAGTTTCTCCTACTACTGCTGTGTACATCAGTAAAATTCTCTGGAATAATTTAGAAACTCATATACTTAGAATAAGTAAAGACATTCTGGTTTGCCTAGGACTTGATTCATTTATACTTATTATGCTAGTATAATATTAATAAAACTCTCATCTTCTAAAGTGTCTCAGATTAAAAGGCAAATTATACAATGATTTTAATCATATTACAAAACTTTAGATATTCAGGTTCTTTAGGATTTATAATTTGGATCATTCTTTCAGTAAAAAACTCCTGACAAGCGAGGGCAGTGGTTAAACACAAGAGGAATGGATAGAGAAACAAATAAGTTGAATATACCAATCCAGCTTTGTGGAAAGCTGTAGAAATGAGAACTCTAGAACCAACTCATATTTCTTTATTTTCTGTTATCCATTTAGTCACACATCTCAAGGGTATCTCAAGATACATATCTTCATTTGCATTTATATATAAAAAGCATGAAGAAAGATGTATATATGTATGTGTATATCTGGTCTATATTGATAATACTTAAACTATCTAAAACTATAGATATAGATCTATAGAAACATATAAATTGATCATGAGATCTAAATAACATCTATTAATCTATCTATAATATACATCTCTGTGCATGTGTATATAATTTACTTTTTTTCTATCATTTTCTAGGGTGTGGTAATTGTGATGATAACTTAAAGTAGACTGACTTCATTTCATATAAAGAAAGGATTGAATTAGAGAAAGAATAACAGATAGTTATTGATGGGCCTTTCTACTTGTAATCGAAGGTAAGTACATTTCCATTTCCTTAAAGAAGATTTGCATTCTGCCAGGAAACAAGTTGTTGCTGTTATTGTCTAAAACTGGAAAATTAAGTATGGGAAGAAGTGTGAGGAAACTTCTTAGTTATGTAGATCTTTCGGGGACAGCTTCACTCTGAATTCAGTAGGTAGAGCAGTAGGGTCAGAGGTTTTGTATTGCTTACTTACTCATCACTGTAAGAAACTGGGAAATAGGTGGGTCCTAGGTCACAAACTAAAGCACACACTGTTAGAAGAATAAAGTGAAGCTCTGCAGGATTGCAGTCAAGTTTAGGATTGCTGATTCAGAGGAAAGCCAAACTTGAGGAGGGATTTTAGGATTGTCCCCAGCTGAGCTGAGAGTATAAAGGAAATGTGTCCTGGTTTCTGCACACCACTCACACCATAGCTGGTTCCTCTGCTGGTACCATCACCCCTTTGGCTTACTGAAAGTCATTTGCACTGAGCCTTTGACGACCCATCATAGACAAGTGCTGGAAGCTCGAAGCTAAACAGCTTTCCCCCCAGCCCAAGTTATGCTTTCTCTTTGATCAGTGGCACTGGTAGCAGCCCCATCAAGATTTTGAATTTTTGCTACAAGGATGGACAAGATCAAACCAGCTATGCTTTACCACCAAGACTTTTCTTAATTCAGGTTTGTAGCATAATTGAGGCTCCAGGAAATAGCAGATGCTTTTAATTTGCTTTCGCTCCTCTCTGCTGCCTGTTAGAATAGAGCTTTTGGTGAGAAAAAGATTCATAAAATATAAGAGAAGAAAATGTAATTTCTATACACATGGATGAGTGGAACTGTCATTTTGACTCTTTAGCAACTGCTCAGCCCTTAAAGAGGGAGAATATTTATTGTTTAACTACCTTTATCTCTTCATGGCATGGCTTTCCTGGTTAAGATGCACTGGATCTGGGAAGGGGTGTGGGGAATAATAGATTGGTTTGAATTGCTTTGGCTAATCTCTTGTAAGTCATTGGGTTTAATGATTGTACAAAATGCTTCGAGATTTTAATAAGGCAAAAGGCTCAGGATTCAGAACTGTAAGCACTCTTTGAACAACAGTAGTAAATTTTTCATCCAGAGTCCATTTAGCTTCTTTTGACCACCTAACAGGGGGGAAGAAGGATAAAAACTACTTTTGCTATTTTTACTCTTAATAATTTCTTCCTAATAAGGTAGAAAATGTAGAAAAGTTGTAAAGTCATAATGCACCAGCTTATCACAACTAAGAGAAATATTAGTGAACATCTGATAGAATTTTGATTTCACTGGTGGGAAAATGAAGCATGAAGAAAGATGTATAACTTGTCCCAGATAAAATATCTAGTTAGATTAAAATAGAAAGATGAATAACATGGTAATTACTAATAACCAACTAATAATATTTCAATCTTCTTTATAAGATTTTTTTTTTCAGAAGACAGCATATGTTAGCTTAAGTAAAGATTCTGTGTCTTGACAAAAATAGTGATTCCATAGGAATTTGACTGGGTTGGAAGCTGCTGGAAGATATCAGATATGTATATATGGAAATAGAAGCATATGATATTTTCCTCTTCCACAGCGGCTCATAAACCAGATAAGCTTAGTATAACTTACTTAAGGCAAAGATAGTTATTATTAATGATATACGTCTTTCACTCATCTTTAAAAAAGAATAAAAATTTAATGTACATTTTACTTTTAAAAAGGAGTAAGAAAACAATGTAAACATTGTTTAATTGATGGCTTAGCATATAAAAATTTTCATCTGAAACATGATTAATAATGATGAGGAGGGAGAAAGGAGGAAGAGAGGAGACACATAAGTGACATGATTTTGCTGTAAGGGTGGAAGTTACCACAAAATAATTCAACTTCCTTGATGGATCAAAAGTAACAGGAGTGCTGAATAAAGGCCTGAATACAGGCAGAACATTTTAAACGACTCCAATCTTACTTATGCCAAGTGTGCCCCCAAATGCTCCAGTGGAGTGACATGTCTCTATGGCTCAAGGCTCTGTGGACGGGGGATGAGCCATAAAGAGCACCTATCTCATTCCAAACTTAGCTGAGCCAAGCTAAGGGGAAAGTATTTCTTGATTTGAATCCTGATGTCAGAACTCAACTAGGACTAAAATCAGGCTCCGGGTGGG
This sequence comes from Perodicticus potto, assembly GCA_963574655.1. Classification (NCBI taxonomy): domain Eukaryota; kingdom Metazoa; phylum Chordata; class Mammalia; order Primates; family Lorisidae; genus Perodicticus; species Perodicticus potto. The sequence continues at coordinate 15,473 of CAUYRH010094960.1, forward strand.
GAGACTGGTACGTGCTGAAGGAAGAGGGACACAGTGTAGAATTTGGAGTCCTGAGACTGAATTATACATAACAGGGTTAAGATAATACTGCAGTTACAATAAAATCAAAATAATGAATATTATACAGAAGAGTTCTCTTACGGAAGCAGAATAAAATGGGGAAATAACAATAAAAGGATGACTGAGAAATTTCCAAACACATGGCAAAGGGAAGGGATAACCAAAGAGAAATAACGAAGAGAAATTTTGAAAAACATTCCTAACAGAATAATAGTGAGGGAACAAATTCCCTAGTAGGTTTTGTGTTTGTTTGTTTGTTTTTTGTTGTTGTTGTTGTTTTTTAAAGAACAGTTTTATAGTAGTATAATTGAACTAGAATTTGTTAGTTGGGACCAGAGCAGTGTTTAGTCTAGGGCTAATTATTTCCCACTACTGAAGCAAGGCCCTTCTGAGTTTTCTTCCCAATGCCCTGTGAAAATAATTTTTAGTAGAAACTGTGGAAACAGGCACCCAACCTGAGTCAGCACTCTTACATCCCTGGTCTTGTGTAGTTCACTCGCACAGATTCACTGACTAGATCTCTATTGAATGTCTGAGGTATGCCCTTTGCAGGTCTCTCTCTCTGAAGCTCTCTTTCCTCTGATGTGCCTTGAACTTTAGCCACCTTGGTCTCCCTGGACTCTCATCTCTGTCTTAACAGCCCAGGAAATCCACTGGGCACAGCTAGGATTCCACTTCTTGCTGTCACACAGAAACTCCCTTAAGGCAGTAGGCTGGGGCAATTGTAGGGTCTGCCTCATTTTGTTTTCCATTGGACAGTCATCATTGCTCTTCACTGCTGATATGCAGTGTCCTAAAAGCTATTATTTCATATCCTGTGCCTTTTATGGAAGCATGTGGTGGAGGTGCAATTGTTTTGATTGATAAGGTAAATATTATTGCCATTATATTACTTGAAATTGGTCAGAAGAAAAAGTCCACCTCCCATTAGTTTTGAGCAATACAAAATAAATTATATATTAAATAAAATTTTCTGCATTATGTGCCATTATCCAAAATAATTTTAAGTGAATTTGAGGATCTTTATATTCCCTACTATTATGTGGTTATATATTTTACTTTATATTCCTTACTCTTCTTTAGAAAATACAAAACATGAAAGTAATAATTACAATAAAAAGGCAGAAAAGAATAAGCATCAAATTGATGAGATTAAGGGTTACAACAGTTTGGATGTAGAGGCAGTGATAGATTATTATCAGCTAATATTTTTTAATTGGATGGAGCTTATAGGGGTAATCAGGAGAGGTGGAATAGTAATAATTACAAGATAAATGTAGACAGGTACAAAGCCAAAAAGAATGTTTGATACCAGAGCAAAAAAGAAAAAAAAAAAGACAACAAATTCTGTCAAACATTTATGAAAGAAATACCAATTTTTTTCAGGAAACAGAGAAGGAAACTCTTTACAGTTTGCTTTATGAGTGATCATGAACCTGATACCAAATTTGCAACAAAAGAATATCACAGATTAACATCTTTCCTGAACATTGACATGAAAATTTGGAAAACAGTATTAGCAAATTGAATCTAGAAACATATGAAAGGATAAAACTTCCTAACCAGTATTGTATATCCAAGAAATTCAGGTTTATTCAACCTTTAAAACTTAACTAATGTAATTCACCACATTAACAAAATAAAAGAAGAAACTGATTAATATCTTGATAGTTACAGAAAAAGCACTTGAAAAAATTCAACACCTATTCCTGATGAAAATCCTCAGCAAGCTGGGACGCTACTTTAGTTTAATAAAGAGCACCCAAAAACTCCTTTGGCACACCTCATTCTAAGCAGCGAAAACCTGGATGCTTTACCCATATGAAAAGACACAAAGCACATAGGAATGATCATTAAGAACATTGTTTATTATCTGGGAAATATAATTTAAAATCATGACAAAGTACCATTGTACACCCACTAGAGTAATTAAAGTATAAAGAAACCAGGAATTGAAACTCTATCAGTGGTAAAAGTACTTTGGTAAAAAGTTTATCAGTTTCTTATGAACTTACACTGACGCTGTCACTCAACAATTCTCTGCATGGAATTACTCCTGAATACAGAAAATTCATGGGCACACAAAGATTTTCCCACAGACGTTCATCACAACTTCATTTATAATAGCTAAAAACTGAAAGTAACTCAAATTCCCATCAACAGGGGAATGAATAAACAAATTACTGTACCCGCATACCAAAAATATTACTTAACGATAGAATCCACCAATAGATGTATATGCAAAAACACTGATAAATATGCTGAGTGAAAGCAGCTGGGCACAAAAGGGTTTATACTCTAATTCATTTGTATGAAGTTCAGAATAGACAAAACTAATTTATGGCGATGGAATTCAGAACATATGTTGGTGAATAACACTGGGAAGTGGAACATAGAAACTTTATGAGGTGATGGAAATGTTTGGGATATTGATAGCAGTGTGGATGATACAAATGTATGTATTTATAAGATACAAATGTATGTATTTATAAGAACACAATGAATCACGCTGTTAAGGTTTATGTATATCACTCTTTGAGTATTCACCTCAAGAAAAACAAACTAACAAAAACGGAAAAGGGCTCTCTTCTCTATAAAACCATAGCATGGAGTTGCCAGTAAAGGAGCAGGCTGTTGGATCTTTGCAAGCTGCAAAGTTGGAAGGCCCGGGGACCACTGGAATGGGTGAGCATCATAGAATACAGACAAGTCCAAGGATGCTTTTTCAATGATTGAAGGACCCTATTCATTACTGGAATCTGGGGAAAGGAATGGGTAATGAACTAAAGCCAGTAGGTATTCACACAAGAGCAGCCAGTCTATATCTTAACAAGATAGCATTGAATTAGCCTGAGGACAGAGAGTCAACACCCAATTACTGATGAAAGTGCAGCGAGAGGAGACAGTGCAGGGCACTGAATTTAAATGCCTAATAAATAGAGATGCCCTTACTTTTCTAAAGATGCAATTAAGGTCTTTCAGTGCCAGTAACCACATACTCTGGAATTACATATATTTTTAACAGATGGGAGATATTCCAGCACAAGTTTCATTCTAACACATTTTAACGAGACATTCAGTTCACCACTTGGTCTATGGACAAGTATTGATATACAATGTGCTTCTATAAATTTAGTTCTACATATTCATAATATGGAAGTGAAAGTGGTGATTAAAAATAATAACAATCAAGGATGTCCCTGAAAACATAGAGTTTGTGTTTTAGTTGAGGTGGCAACTCATACTCATTTTTTAAATAAGCAAGAACTTAAATATCTGAGTGAAGTTATCCTGCTAGCAGTGTCTTGGGAAGCAAGGTCGTTTCCATTTTGCAACATTATTGGACAGATTTAACTTCTGTTCTAAGAGTCTATGACAGGATATTTCACTAAATATCCTGAAGAATGGTACATCTTTGCTCTTTCAAGGTACAGTTGACTTTTTTGTTTGTTTTGAGAAACAATTGAAAATCACTTCAAAACAGGTCTTTCCAATAAAGAGGGTGAGAATCCTGGGTGATACCACAACGATTAAAAAACAAAAAAGGAAGGTGTGGACAGAAAACAACTTCCTTATATGGAACATGCTCTGGTTCTGAAGGAAAATCTTTGTGTGTGTGTGTATGTTTAAAGAACTGTGCTGTATACCCAGCTGTTTGGCATTATGCAGCTCCTTCATCCACTTGATTGAACTGTAAATGTTTCACTTTCAATTTGCCTGTTTACAGTTGTGCAAACTCTACCATTAGCTTTGTTATCATAGCTGCTACAATCTGCCTATGCAAATACATACTCTCTTACATAGTTCATTAATGGTTTAGGCTTTTTCAAGGATTGCTTATCTTCTGCACGCTTCTATAATGTTATTATATAAGTGTGTCAGGTATGACTTGGCCCATTGTATAAACAAGCATGGCCAGTGGCTCAGCCTCACAGAGGGAGGCAAGATTGGTGCTTGGGCTGGGAGGAAGGGGCTTCCTTTCTGCTGACTGCCATGTTTTTTGCCAGGGCTGACTTTGAGGAAGGTTCATCTCTAAGGGTTTCCGTTCCTGCACTCATGCTCCAAGTATCGTTCTACATCACCCGAAGTTCCTTTTCATTCTTTATAAGAACTGTTTTCTTTTCCTTTGAGTGAGAGAGAACTGGACATAGAGGACAATTTTGCCTCTATCTCCTACAGGCAGATGAACAATTTGGATTTTTCTATCTCTTATTTCCTATGTGGAGATCTTATTTAATGTTTCCCCGGGGTTCTCACTTAACTACAAAATAGCGATCTTGTTGACATAGGTTTCTCAGTGAACTGACATTCAAATTTGTTATTCTACTTATGGAGTGAATTCGTTCTTGAAGGAAGGAGGACAAGAAGAATTATGATTATGTACTGAAATTGGATTTGTAAAGTAAAAAACTACTATGCTCTTCTAAGGCACACAAAGATTTTTTTTTTCTTTTTTGTGCAGTTTTTGGCTGGGGCCAGGTTTGAACCCACCACCTCCGATATATGGGGCCGGCGCCCTACTCCTTTGAGCCACAGGTGCCACCCCCACACAAAGATTTTAAAAGTGAAGTCATACAACAGTTAAACAGACTATTCCAGGAGCCTCAGAATCCAGTAAGAGGCAGAAGTTAAGAGGATCCAAGTTATTTGCTCGAAAGTCTCTTAGAAAACAACATGCATAACTGGGGAAATAAATTCAGCCTCTCTCTTCCAGGTTGTGTGTCATAACCCTCTTTCCTTTTTCTTTTTCTTTTCTAAGCATGAGTTGTTGATTTTATTTGTTATAGGCACAGTTTTAAATTTTAATTTTTCTAAGGCTGGAATGTCCATCCAGTAAAAATTCAGTTTAACACTCAGGGTGATTTTAGTTAACCGTTTCATATCTAATTTTTTTGCCAAACATCACATTTAAATTTTTACAAAAGAACATCTTGTACATCATATAAGCTTTTTAAAAGCCTATATAGCTGAATATACATAGCAATTTGGTCTCAAAGTATTGAGTACTTCCTAACTAGCTACCCACTGTTAAATTACAATGCTGGTACCAGAGATGCTGGCGAGGATGTGGAGAAAAGGGAACACTTCTACATTGCTGGTGGGAATTCAAACTAATATATTCCTTTTGGAAGGATGTTTGGAGAATACTTAGAGATCTAAAAATAGATCTGCCATTCGATCCTATAATTCCTTTACTAGATGTATATCCAGAAGACCAAAAATCACATCACAATAAAGATATCTGTACCAGAATGTTTGTTGAAGCCCAATTCATAATTAATAAGCCGTGGAAGAAGCCCAAGTGCCCATCAACCCATGAATGGATTAATAAATTGTGGTACATGTATACCATGGAATACTATGCAGCCTTAAAGAAAGATGGAGCCTTTACCTCTTTTGTGTTTACATGGATGGAACTGGAACATATTCTTCTTAGCAAAGTATCTCAAGAATGGAAGAAAAAGTATCCAAAGTACTCAGCCCTACTATGAAGCTAATCTATAGCTTTCATATGAAGGCTATAATCCAATTATAGCATAAGAATATGGGGAAAGAGGCAAGGCAGGGGAGGGGAGGGGAGAGGATGGGTGGAGGGAGAGTAATTGGTGGGGCCACACTTATGCTGCATCTTAGAAGGGTACAGGTGAAACTTACTAAAAATAGAATACAAATGTCTTCATACAATAACTAAGAAATTGCCATGAAGGCTATGTTAAACAGTTTGATGAAAATGTTTCAGATTGTATATGAAACCAGCACATTGTACCCCCTTGATTGCACTAATGTACTCAGCTATGATTCAATAAAAAAATAAATAGAAGAACAGTGTTACTTCACAGATCATTTAGTTTGAAACAATCTTTTTGACACTAAAGAAATTATGACATAGAAACATTGAACAACTTTCCCCCTCAAAAAGTCATTTATTGATTGGGAATACCTACCATGGGCCTGGCATGTGGTGTGGGTAGTTTTAGAAGAATGGGTAGGATTTAACCTGGTAGAAATTGAAAGAAAGAAGAAAAATCAAGAAAAGAGAGAGGAGCACGAATGAAGGGAAAGAGGCAAGAATGCAAGGAACACATTTCACAATCAGCAAATAGTCAATCTTGACTGACCTTTGGATAATGGTTCTAAAACTTTAACGTGTATAAGAATGTTTTTACATCTGAAAATTTTAAGCTTCCACGTCTAAAGATTTTGCTTCAGTAGGTAACAAGTAGGGTTTAGAAACACAAATTTTATGGTTCTTTTTTAATTTTTAATTTTTATTAACCAAGCACCTGAGAACATGGGTGCAAGTAATGCAAAAACCCACTAACATCTGATGTGAAGGACGGAAGATGACATCAAAGCTAGGATGGGAGCTCTGCTGTCAAGATGTTGGGCACTATCCAATCATTAGCAAAAAATTCCATTTGTCACATAAGTGAATAATGGAACAAAGTGAGAAATGGTGAACTTTAGCTTTAAAATGGTAGAAGAATGGATGAAAATCATCAGAGAGATGATATGGGAATTCGGTCAGTTTTTTGTCACTATTAAGATAAATTCTGGAACCACCGAACATTCCAAACGATACAAGAGGATTATAAACCAAAGACATACTAAATTCCACTTGATAGAGTTGACCTTTTCTACTAGCCTTAGTGTTTTGGATTTCTTTTTCCTGTTTCGTTGAATTTATTTTCATGACAAATGTAAATAAAATAGGAAAAATTCTTACATAGGCCACTGTGGCCCATGTTGTGTTGCCTTTTCCAGGTCATGGAAGTAAATAGAGTTCAAGGAGAAACACTCTCTAACTCTGGGAGCTGTCGTGTTTGTCTAGAGATGGGACATGACATATCTCATCCTGATGTTCCAGATTCTACATGTTCCGTCTGCTGTGACCTGCTGCTCAGGTAGGCTCTGCACCTCGACAACCTTGCACTTCAGCCAGTTTGTTCTTCCTGCTTTCATCTCTCGCCTTTGTCACTATCTGGTAGCTCTCTGATAGCAAATCAACACTAATAGACAAGATTCCATATAATTCAAGACTTGGAGCACTTCTGTCAATTATAAAATGCACAATTTTTTTTTTTTTTTTTTTTGGACACTGAGTCTTGCTCATCACCTTGGCTAGAGTGCAGTGGTGCCATTGTAATTCATTGCAACTTCAAACTTCTGGTCTCAAGTGATCCTACTGCCTCAGCACGTAGGTGGCTGAGACTACAGGCGTACACCACCATGCCTTGATAATGTTTTCTTTTTTTCTTAATTTTATAAGAACAGGGTCTGGAACTTTTGAACTCAAATAATCCTCCCACGTCAGCCTACCTGAGTGCCAGGATTACAGATGTGAGCCACTGTGCCCACCCTAAAATATGCACATTTATCATGGAGCATCTTTAGTTTCCAGATATCACTGGCAATTGACGAGCATTTTTAATAATAGAAAGTTGCCATCCTCAGACAAATATAGGCCTCAAGAAAAAGTCCTTCAAACAATAACTAGGGACATGACCCAAGTGAAGAAATACAAGGCAAAAGAAAGGTGTCCTAAAATGTAATACAGTTACATTTCATATTCCTCAGTTCCACATCTGTGGATTCAATTAACCATGGGTCAGAAATATTCAGAAAACAATTGCACCTATAGTAAACATGTACAGACTTTGTTTTCTTCCCTTTATGCCCTAAACCAGCAGTTCTCAACCTGTGGGTCGCCACCCCTTTGTAACAATGAAAATGTTACATATCATTATGGATGCTGCATATCAGATATTTATGGTATGATTCATAACAGTAGCAAAATTACAGTTATGAAGTAGCAACGAAAATAATTTTACTCACAACATGAGTAAAACTGTATTAAAGGGTCACGGAATTAGGAAGCATTAGGAAGGTTGAGAACCACTGCCCTAAACAATATAGTCTAACAACTATCTACACACCATTTACATTGTATTAGATACTGTAATTAGATAAGTAATCTAGAGATTATTTAAGGTATACAGGAGAATGAGCATAAGTTATAAGCAAATGCTAAGCCATTTTTATATCAGTTACCTGAGCATCTTGGATTTTGGTATTTCAGAGAGATTCTGGAATCAGTCTCCTATAGATACTAAGGGAAGATTGTACTTGGTTTAGAATTCTTTCTGATCACATCCTGTAAGCTTGTCATGATCCTCAGAGAAACAATTTTAGATAATTGATCAGAGTTCCTTATATATGTGCATTTATTTCTCTATTGATGCAGACTAATTGTTTTATATCCTGACTGCTGCTGTAGTTCCATGAGAATTGGGGGGGGGGTTTGTTTGTTTTCTCCTGGATTTTTTGTCAGAAGATGTTTCTCCTTAACTTTTATATGTCTACTGATTCTAAGAAATAAGCTCTTTTAAACCATTCACTGCATAGGGGTATCATAATATGGTTTACATGTGACAATTATGCATTAAAAGACAGCTCCTGAGTTGTAGAAAACCCAAACATGAGAGCAACTCTATTTTCGAGAAAAGAGCATATATTTATAAATTAATTACATTTTCAAAAATACTATATTGAATAACTCTTTGCAAAGTAAGATCTATGTATGTTAACAAATAGCTTTAGTCCAGGACATTTTAAACATTTGCTTTGAGTACCAAAAACCAAATTAAAAACAAAAGCCTAATTATCTTACGGTTTCATTCAGATGCTCAGAATATTCTGGTTTAATTTTGACACAGTTGATCATTCCCTATTTTGTTCCTTACTAAAACTGAAAAATTCTGGTACTATCTAGAAAACCAGTGATTTGGTGGTTTTCTTTTTAGGGGCTCCCCTGAATTAGCTTCCCAATTGTCTGAAAGGTTCACTTGATAGCGCTGTTTTTCAAACCTTTTTTACAGCATTATCAATCTGACTTGATAATGCTTGCTTTGGATTAGAACCCTAAGCAATATTTTGGAGAAGACTGGAAATAAAGTTTCCGTGGAAACTAACAATATGGCATAATTTTGAAGGGTTGGAACTGGGCAAAAGAGGATGACTTAAGAATGACCTAAAACCTGTTGTCTCCTCTTCAGAGCAGTGCATGGTTGGTTCAGGCGGCATGGAACTATTTCAGCAGATTGATTTAGAAGTACCTATACGGAAGGATGGTTTATTTTTCCTTTCATCAGGTTCAGTTTTACCTAATTATATTTTACTTCCCGAGACATTTAAAAGGTTGAATAGCCTTAAGACTAGGACTTCATGGTTGCCAATATCCACTGAGCCCTGGCACCAGCTAGTTAAACATTTTCCTGAAGTAACAAACATTTTTAACTCTAATAGCAAAAAAATAGTAATAAACCAGAAGTTTAGTTAAGTATAGATAGAATAACTTGAAGCACAGAAAGGATAAAGGTTAAAGTGGTTTAAGTGGTCTTACTATCTGTCAGAAACCGTGTGTTGAGATACCACAATGTCATATGAATTCAAAGGACTGTGATTTTGAAACTTTTTTTTTTTGAGACAGGGTCTCTCTCTGTTGCCCTCAGTAGAGTGCTGTGGCATCACAGCTCTCAGCACCCTCCAACTCTTGGGCTTAAGCGATTCTCTTGCCTCAGCCTCCCAAGTATAGCTGGGACCACAGGCGATGCCACAACACCTGGCTATCTTTTTGTTGTAGTTTGTCTGGGGCCAGGTTTGAACCCTCCACCCTCGGTATATGGGACCAGTACCTTAACCACTAAGCCACAGGTGCCGCCTGGTTTTGAAACATTGATGACTTGTATTTTTTTCAATGTGAAAGTTTTGATAGATTTTTCTCAGGCTATAGGTTATTATCCTCATTGTAGCTAAGGAATATTTCAAAATCTTCTGTAGAAATATAACATGAATATTATGGTGAGTTGCTAAGCGTGAAGAGAATCTTTCTATGAACAACATTCAAGTTAATTAAATCAATCCATATTCTTATTCTTTTAAAAATCCTTATTGTGAAATTTTAATTTTCTTCCTTGTAATTATTTCTGAATAGTTACACAGGCAAAACAAGTGCCACTGGAGGAATATTTAAACTGATCAAAAAGAATTACACATTATTAGCTGAAATCCATAATGTAATTTCTCCAAGCCAAGAAAAAAACGAGGATAGCTGGAATATTCTCTGTTTTAAAATATTTTCAGAGGACTACAATTTAATTTTTCACTCAATATTAAAAAATACTTTTGAAATTAAAACTATTGAGTCAAATGAAATCCTGTTTGTTTTATGAAAACGGATTTTATTAAAAATTAGATTGTTTCTGAAAAGCACTTGAGTTCATTATATGTACGATTACATTTATTGTCAATTTATGCAGCTGATTAAAGTTCACTGAAAAAAGAAGTTCATAATGAAAGCACTGGCATCATTTTAAATATACTTCAATTTTTGATATTACGGTCTGCTTTATATGTCATATTTACCTATGGAGCATTTTTTTAAATAAGAAATACTAATATGTCAAATGAAAAACAGCTGTTGAGATCGTTGTTTTCTGAAGGGACAGGAAAACAACAATGTGATTTAGAATGTTAATAATTAAAGAACTCTGCACAGTAAAAAGTAAAGTTTTTCCACTCTCTGGAGGATTTACTTCCTACGCTTTGGGGAAATCACAAGAACAAGTGCAGTTCTAGTGGCCAAGGCTAGATGGCGCACTACAGCAGGCAGTTCTTGAAGTCAATTTTCAGACGTTTAGAATAATTGTACTTCAGAGCTTAAATAAAGGCGGTATTTCATGAGTTTCAGACTCCACTGCTTTCCCTTTCTTCCTCCATAGACTTTTTCAGAGATAAAAGGCACATTTTTCTCCTTTTATTTCCTTAGGTATTCCTTGCCCTATTCAATACCTTTTTTTTTTTTGAGACAGAGCCTCAAGCTGTCACCCTGGATAGAGTGCTGTGACATCACAGCTCACAGCAACCTCCAATTCCTGGGCTCAAGCGAGTCTCTTGCCTCTGCCTCCCAAGTAGCTGGAACTACAGGCGACCACCACAACGCCCGGCCATTTTTTGGTTGCAGCCATCATTGTTGTTTGGCGGA
>CAUYRH010094962.1:0-15342 GCA_963574655.1 Perodicticus potto
GTGATTTTTTTTGAGGTGAAATTTAAGTTTTTGTGTGAGTAGTACTATTATACCTATCTTGAGTGTCTTGCTTGTACTGTATCACATCATACCTTTGTTTAATTCTTAATAAACTGTTCACTTGTTAAAAAAAATAATAAATGAATGTTGGCTAAATATTAATGAAAAAAATAAATAAATAACAAAAACTAAATTAGAAATATATTAAATTGAAAATAAAAGAATCATTCAGAAAATTAATGAAAAATGTTGATTCCTTGAAAAAAATAAATTAAATAAATAAAACTTTGGCCAGATTAACTAAAAATAGAATAAAATCTCTAATAACCTCAATTTGAAAGGAAAAGGAGGAAATAACAGATGTCTCAGAGATACAAGAGATTATCTCCAACTACTACAAGAAGCTCTATGCCCAGAAATTTGACAATGTAAAGGAAATGGACTAATACCTGGAATGAAATCACACTCTATCCTTAGAATTAACTAAGAAGAAATTGATCTCTTGAACAGACCAATATCAAGCACTGAGACTGAAGAAATAATAATAATATCTTCCAATAAAAAATTCCCTGGACCAGATGGCTTCATACCAGAATTCTATCAAACCTTCAAAGAAGAGCTTACACCTATATTGCATAACTATTCAAAATATTGAGAAGGAAGGAACCTTTCCTACCTTCCCTTCATGTTCTGTGAGGCAAACATCACCCTGATACAAAACCAGGAATGAACCCAATTAAAAAGGAGGACTATAGAATAATTTCACTAATGAACATAGACGCAAAAATACTAAGTAATGTATTAGCCAGTAGATTACAGGTAGACACTAAAAATGTTTATACATGCATGCTCATATTGTATATTCATAACCTTTGTCATTAGTAGATATAAATCCTCCTTTATTTATGTAATAGTTACCAGTTCACATAAATTAGAAACTTTAATTTTTTCAAACTGTTTCACTGCAAATTCTTCTGACAATGAAGTTTATCAAAAAGGTAGAATGAATGGACAAATTCTAGGGCCAATGACCTTTGACATTCAAATTCTAGTATTTGGTTTTATTCTACTTGTTCATATGAGAATCCTGGTAGTAAATGTATGAAACATTTACATGTACATTACATGTACTTACGTGAGCTGGTTTCAGGGAAACTGACTAACAGGGGCTGGCATCATGGCATTTGATCTCTACAGCTACCCATGCTTAAGTGCCCTGCACTTGCTCTAATGCTCTGTTCCTAACATCGTGAAATTCCTTTTTTTTTTTTTTTAGATTTTTTAAAAAATTAGATCAATATAAGGGTACATGCAATTAGTTTACATTGTTTGTATTTGTTAGGTAAAGTCCAACGTGCATTTGAGTCCTTCATGGGTACAATGTAGGGATATATGGCACGCATCTTGATATTCTTAATGATTTTAATAAGTATTATCATATTTTTATTTTTATAAACCCTTCAAATTACTTAGCCAATCCTTCCATAGGAAATGTTTGTGCATCTGAAGAAATTCTGTCAAGACTGATTGCCTTTCAATTCAAGACTGTAGCATCAGCTCTTCCTGGGTTCTGTAGCCTGATGACCTGCTCTGCAGATTTTGTACTTGTCAAAATATGTGAGCATTTTAAAAATATGACTAACAATAAATTTTAAAACCTCTCTGTCTCCTTCTATCTCTTTCTATGTATGTATACTCGCACATATATGTATCTATATATCCATATATAAAGATCTATCCATATATATATCCATATAAATATAGTCATACATATATTCATATATTGGATGAATGGGGAAAGAGATGACTTTATTGCTCTAAAGAGACAAGAAACAATAAACTAAAGGGAATAATCTGTCATAAAGGGAAATCTAGGCAAATAAATACCCCAGACTTCACTCTTCTTTACCTATACATTTCCTTTCAGGATTCTTTCTGTATCAAGATAATTTGAAGCAGAAGGCAAAAAAAAAAAAAAAATTCATTCATGTAACTCACAAATGTCAGCCTCTTGAAGCCAAGAGTCAGATGAAGAAAAGTGGGAATGAATCTAGAAGGTAAAATAACAGTACTCAGCACAAAAATATAATTTTCTAAATATAATATTCTAAATATAATTTCTAGTACATGTGATGCATAGTTATGAGTATGATTGCTTTCTCATATGACGTTCTTTCAACGTCATGAGATGTACTTGTTATTCCACTTTTACAGATGAGGGAGAAGAGACTTTGAAAGTTTCAGTAAAGTACCCAGTATCTAACAGCTGAAAAAATGGCAGAGCTGGGATTCAAATGTTAGTCTGCTTGATCCAAGAGACACTGGTCGTGGCTACTTCTTAAACTGATATAGATGCTTTTCTTTGGTGCATTCTTATTTTTAATACACTCCCTCAGACAAAATATTCAAAACGTTCCCAATATCTTCCTTTACATCTCACGGTCAACCTATATTGCACACCTACAATTTTATTCTCCCAGCTCATTCCCTTGGTAGGAAGTAGTTTCTGCTGAAATGAACATACCAGTATCATTCTGAAAAGGAAGAAAGGGTTTCTGAAATTCCAAACATCCAAAAAGTGTTCAGCTGTTTTCATGAAAGAATTTTTTCATATTTGAATTTTTTGTAAATATTTAGTTTGACTCTAGCATTTCTTTTGATTATTGCTTGGGATACAATAAGAAAGTATTTTTTTTTCCTACACCTACTGCAATTCTAACAGCATGAATATTCTGCAGATTACCAGGTAGTGAATACGTTTTTCTTAGTTCAAGAATTTAGGTGGTATGTTTGATCATTTTGAATAGGAAACCTGAGGATGGAGAGAGTCTTGACCTGGTCTTAGACCTACTCACCAGGGCAGGAAAAATACCAAGCACTGACTCAACTGCAAGTTCTAGCAGGAGGTTAAGCAGGACATGCAAGCAGAGTGTAGTCTCTGGTCATAACCTACGAAAATCTCCAACAAGGGAACTTGAAGACCAAAGGAACTCCACAATAAAATGTAAAACCTGAAGGAGTCAGGATAAATGAAGTTGCAGAAGGTGAACTCAGTATCAATAGCTATCAGAAGTGGCAGAATTCCATTTCATGGCTGGGGTTCAGGATCAGAACACTCAATTCAGGGATGAAAATAATGAGCAAGTTAGGGTCCATAAATAGAAATTTCTCTGAATACTAAACAAGCTATTAAAGAGAGTTACAAATGTTAACAAATGAGTCACAGAAGCAAGAAACAGGTAGAGGTCTATGCCTGGATTTATTTGCCCATCTCAGGCCTCATATCAAATCTTCACAGTGAAAGTTAACAAATCTCATGGCTGCCCTTCTCAGATGATGCCCAACTCAAGATAAATCAATTATACTGGAGAAGCTGATGGAGGCAGAGACTGTGGACCAGATTGAGCAGCCTTTACTTCAAACATCAGACAGTAATTATTTTTAAACATGGGTGCAAAGCAGAATCCAATTTGTAACAGTGGTATGCCCTAGGCTATAAACTTATTGATTCAATCAGAGCATAGATTAATTTTTTTTGCTTTTGAGCTCTAAAGTCCCAATGAGTTTAAATTCTCTTAGTTAAAGTAAAAAAAGAGTTTGGGAGAGGCCAAACAGAATGTTAACTTGGAACCTGGGGGCTGCTATCAACTTTTCTTCTTTAATTTATTAGAAATTATGTTTTTTTTATAATTCATGAAGTTTTACATTATGAAGAATGAAATTTCATATAATTTGAAAAATTTATATGATCTGTTATGTTCATTATTGGGTGAGTAGCAGAGTCAGCCTCTCACAAATAAATATCTTATTTACTTTCTCAGAGAGCAGTTTGGCCATTGGTCTACTATACTTGTGCAGTAATCAAGACTTTCCAAATTACAAAATAATTAAGCTAGTATTCATTTACTTATGCACCATTTATTTAATCTGTAAATAGTACAGTCATAGGAACTGATGAATATGGTATACGTGACAAAAGAAATGGGTAAAACTTTTGACAATTCAAAGAAAATGAGGATGATCCCTATGGGGGCATAGATGGAAGGGCTAGGTGGATTTGTAAAAATTCGCTGCTCTCTACTTTTTTTTTATTTGTTTATGAATGTAAGACTTTTATTCTTCCTTTCCTTGTTTCTACTTTTAATCTGTGATTTGTAATTTTGACAGTTGTGTGCAATACTAAATGAGACAGAACAATGAACAGAATGATTGAGAGATAAGACAGTAAGAAAACTCTGTTAAAACCAGTGTTTACAAACAACCTGTGTATATGGCCCAGGCTGTACTCTCTGATGAGCAATACTGAAGGCTTCCACAGTAAAGGAAACAGACTTTATGAAAATAGCTTAGCCAAGCCATTGAACAAATTTGCCAACACCAACAGCAAAATTCTAGCCCTTGAGAATAGGAGGGGAATCAGCATCCAAGTTTGCTAAGATATACTACCTAAAATGTCCAGTTTTCAACAACGACAACAAAAAAAATTATGAGACGTGTAAAGAAAAAGAAAAATGTGACAAGGCACAAGAAGAAAAAAGCAGGCAACAGGGACTACCTATGTGAGGGCCCAGATGTCTGATTTACCAGACAGAATCTTCAAAGTGGCTGTTATAGGTAGCTCTAAAAAAACTAAAGAAATCTATGCCTAAAAAGTTAAAGCTATAATGAAATGTATTATCAAGTATAAACTACTAATAAATAACAAAAATAATTTTAAAAATAAAAGTGTCATATGAAAATTCTGTAGTGATCAGTGAAAATTCCCTGGAAGGGCTCAATAGGAAATTTGAAATTAAAGAAGAAATAATTGCTAAACTTGATGATTAATCAATAGATATTATACAATCTAAAGAACCTGGAAAACAGAATGAAGAAAAATGAGCCAATTAGCAGAAAAATGGTGGCCATCTTTAAGTAAACTAATATTCATGTACAGAGAGTACCAAGAGAGAAGAAAGAGGAACTCAAATACATTTGAAGAAATAATGCCTGAAAATTTCCCAAATGTGATTAAAAACATTAATCTATACATAAATTAGCACATTCTTCTATATATTTAAGAAGTGCAAAACCCTACAAGCTTCATACCCAGGATCATTCTATTAAAAATACTCAAACCCAAAGGCAAAGAGAAAATCTTGAAAGCAGGGAAAGATAATTTATCAAAAAGAAATTCCAGTAAGATAAACAGATGACTTCTAATCAGAATGTAATGGTACGTTATATTCAAAATGTTAAAAGGAAAAGGACTATCATCCAAGAACTCTTTAATCAGAAAAACTATCATTAAAAAATGAAGCCAAACTATAAATATTCACATATTACAAAATGAAAGGATTTGTTCTTAAAAGAAATAAGAAATACTAATACACAAGAAATTTAGACTTTGGATTGCGTTCTGCAAGAAAATAAACACAGAAATACTAAGGTATTTCTTCAGGCTATCTCTCACATACCCGCAGCAACAGTAAAGATTATATGATTATAAAAGATAGTATCGAAGCATATTTCTTATTCTTTCTTTAGCAAATTATATCAAAAACAATTATATAAGCCAATATGAATATAATTGTATTTTTGGATCTATAGTATGTAGAAATGTAATATATTTGAGAATAACATTACAGAGGAGGTGAAAGAGCTAAATTAGATTGGAATATGAAATGACACTGGTAACTAGAATTCAGAGGAAAATAATAAAAAGAAAATGACAAACTTTATAAGTATATATTTGCTCCTTATTTTTCCTTTAACATTTTTAGCAGACACAAAAATATCAAAACTAATAACTAGAAGAAATTATGTTTGGGTTATTAATATATATTAGTCGTTTATTCCTCACAAAGGGTATATTCCAAGACCCTATGGAGACCAGAAACCATGGATAGTACTGAACCCTATGTAGACTATGTTTTCGTCTATACACACATACCTATGATAAAGTTTAATCTATAAATTAGGCACATTAAGAGATTAACAATAGCAGTTACTAATAGAATAAAACAATCTTTAAAATATGCCAGCATCATCACTCTAATACTTTGAGACCATTATTATATAAAATAGGAGGTCCTGGAAATAAGCACTGTGATACCACAACAGTTAATCTGATAGCCCAAACAACTAACAAGTGACTGATGGGCAGACATTGTAGACGGTGTGGATACACTGGACAAGGGGATGATTCACATCCTGGGCAGGAAGAAGAAGGGCAGTGCGAGATCTTATCATGAAACTCAGGATGGTCTACAACTTAAAATGTATGAATTGCTCCTTTCTGAAATTTCCCATTTAATATTTTCAGACCATAGTTGAATACAAGTAACTAAAACCATAGTAAGTGGGGATTACTGTCCATATGAAATATTAATAATGATGATGATAATAATGCCACAGTAATAGCCAAAAAAAGAAAAAGAAAATAGAACTACTCTTGACCTTTGAATAATGTGAGAATTAGGGATGTTGATCTCCTGTGCAGTTGAAAATCCACATGCAACTTTTGAATTCCTCAAATCTTTAAAATAATATTATACTCATACCATACTATTAACTGGAAGCCTTGCTGATAATACCCAATTAGCACATATTTTACATGTCTTCTGTAATATATACCATTTCTTACAATAAAGTAAGCTGGAAAAAAATGAAAAGGTTGTTAAGAAAATCATAAGGAAGAGAAAATATATTTACTATTGTTTAAATAAAAGTGAATCATCATAAAGTTCTTTTTCATCTCCATCATCTTCGAGCTGAGTAAGCAGAGGAAGAAGAAGAGGAAGGGGTACTGCTGTCTCAGAAGTAGAAGAAATGGAAGAAAATCTGCATATAATTTGACATATGCAGTTCAAATCTATTTTGTTCCAGGGTCAAATTTATATAGGAATAACATTTTTCATTGGCATTAACTTAGTTTAAATTCAAAATAAATTCTGGTAAGATGTGTATGGAAAGTCATAGGGCAATCTCTAAGAAAGTAAATCCAAAAGAAATTAAAAATATATTTAAAGAATTAAAGTGTTATACTGGAAAATATTTACTTAATAATAAAGAAAATAGTAGTGAAATAAACAAAGAAAAAAAGATGTGAGATGTAGAAAACAAAAAGTAAACTGCTGATGCTAATCCAACTATATCTGTAATGGCAATAAATGTGAATAGATCAAGCAATCCATTCAAAAGGAATCCATTTTTTTTGGGCCCACCAGACCCAACTATGTTTTCTCTAAGGGAACACACCCTATTATGTTATCGCAGGAAGTGTAACAAAACAGTGACAAGAGCACACACTTGGGAGTACACAGTTGCCTGTGTACATGAGTTATTACAAAAGTTTTGAGATACACAAAAATGAAGAAACGTAAAATCTGGGCACATGAAAACAAATGAAGACCTCTAGGCAACAGCACTATGCCAGGCAAAATGAAACTTGCATGGGTGAATCAGAAAGGACACTCTTGCCTATGTTTATGAAAATGAAATAATGGACCATAACACAGTCTGTCTCAAAACTTTAATAGTGGCTCACATATGATTCCGAGACCCACTACTTTCTAGCTGTCTTACTTTTGGCCAGTTAAAACTCTGACTCAGTTTCCTCACTTGCGAAAAAAAAAAAAAGGCCAAAATAAGAGTATCAATCTCACAGGATTGTTGTGAATATTAAATGAATTATTTCATTTGTGCATGGCACAGAGTAAATGGCATAAATATTAGATCTTTTTATAGAGTTATTATCATTTCGTGGCCTGGCATACAGATAGAGGGCTTAGGATGAGCAAAAGCATCTTACCCTAGTACTTCAGAAGATGAAATCCCTAAGGAGAAATCAGGGCAGGGTCACAGATTCTAGAAAATAAACCATTCCCAAGTCTTGCAGAAAATGTACACAAGTGCCTCTTTTCAGAGTTATTGGTAGTTATGCTAGAGGAGATTTTGACTTCATAAGTCCCAACAGTGGGTTGCACGTGAACGTTATATTTATGTCATGAAAATATCTGGACTGTCTCTTACAAGAAAGGTTAAATGGCTCTATACTTATATGACCTGAATAAAAAGGCCTCCCATACTTTTGTTATGTGATTGACAAGCTGGAATAACCTAAGGTTGAAAAAAGAAATCTAGAGATCCTGCCACTGTTGTGATAAGAGAATTGTGATGTATGCAAAAAGTTGAGCCTCTCATTTCACACACTGATCAATTTTTAAGCTGTTGGCCCTGATCATTCAGTAGCATGTAGATCCAAATCCAAAGAAGACATTTGTTCCCACTGTAATAGGCTAGAGCCTACAGTTTTACTACAAAGTAAAATTCCACTTGCTTGTCCTTAGGGTGTTTCTCCTGCACCCTTCAAAATAAACCTGGAGAACTTTGGACTTTCCAATATCTAAATAGTGGAAGAAGAGATTAAAAATGAATTCCAAGGTGCATATATATATATATATATATATATATATATATATATATCTTATTAAACAGTTCTCCTGAACAAAATATTTTCAAATCATTATCTTCTATCACCTTAAAATGGTATATTAGAGATCAAGAAAAATAGACCCTGTTTAATCGGAATGACTGCCCTAAAATAGATCAGGACAGTGTATACCAAATTCATGACAAATCAAACCATTTGCTGGAAGAACAGCTGTTTTAGTATTAGATTTGAATGAGCATGACTGTGTTTTACTGATGCAAAGTAAATGCTGCTTTCACATACCCTTTACAGTTCAAGTAATTTGACGTGATTCTTCCCTAATTTCAGCTGTTTATGAAATGGTGATTGACAATATTATATGTGCAGAGTTTCAAAATTTATATTCTAAATTATTTTAACAAGGGCTATAGACAAAATTGACCCCTAATTCCTTATGATACTATATTAAAAAGCTTGGAAAATGTGAGTTTGAAGTAATTCTTTGATAAGAATAGGATATACCTGACTTCCTTAAGGAATGTCACACATATGTAATAAACACCAACTCTAAAATCATACCAACTTGCTCTCTCTCTCTCTCTCTCTCTTCTCACTTGTGAGAGGAACTCACTTCCAGCTCTCTTTGGAAGTGCTCTAAACTTACTATTTACTCTTCAATCCTAAATAATTTTTTTCTTT
The DNA here is from genome assembly GCA_963574655.1 of Perodicticus potto. Taxonomy (NCBI): domain Eukaryota; kingdom Metazoa; phylum Chordata; class Mammalia; order Primates; family Lorisidae; genus Perodicticus; species Perodicticus potto. Next base: position 9,113 of record CAUYRH010094962.1, read on the forward strand.
CTTATACTAAAATATGTATATATCAACAATCACTGGAAATCAAAATCTTGAGATCCAATGCTTGTTTTAAATGTCTTAAGATTCAGTTTTATCGTGTTAATGCCAGGATGCTACAAGCAAACAGAAGAAACTGGCAAGGCAACATGACATTCCTGGTTTTGTGGGCAAGAGATCATCTTAGGGTCACTCCAAAATTTATAAAGACTGACAAATTTTAGGAATGGGCATATTTGGCTTAAAAAATGGATGACAGTCTCCATAAATATTTGCTGGTCAGCTGTACTCTGAATGCACTGGAATAAAGAAAATGGTCTAAGTAACTTCCACAATTTTCTCATGAATTATTGATACACATAGGCAGTATATTAAATGTAGATTCAGGATCTCTTTGGATTGTTCAAGAGGTAGGATATATTACCTAGCGAAATGTAGGCAGTTCATTATGTAATAGTCATACATGCTCCACAGAACATTAAGCAGTGAATAAGGTTGCAAAAAGCTGACCTAAACTGAAGATGTAAAAATATATACATTGGTAAGAGCAGGAATAAGACTTTATTCAAAGATAAATTAAATGTTTTCTGCTTAAAATTAATGAATTTACCAAAAGAAAAGAACAAACTAATAAATAAACCAATATGGAATAAACAAACAGGTAATAGATCAGGATTGCAGTGATCATAGTACAGTAATATAATTCACTAAATTAAATATTAAATCATACAGTTATTTCCATGGATATTAAAAAGAAGTTAATACAAATAGCATTGATTTAACTGAAAACTTCAAATAAAATATGAAGAATAAAAGCTAATTTAGATATATATGTATGAATCTGGCAATACTTTTAATGACCAAATATGGAGTGTCCCAAAGAAAAAAGTCCAGAAAGCCACTATACACAGAAAAATGGGACATCATAGCTAAATGTACCTTTATTTACAAAACATTCATCACAAAATTTTACAAAGTATTTACAAAATATTCTCTATATGTTTGCCACCTCTTTGTAACTGAAAACAAAGTTAGAAACAAAAGAAAGACATTGTCTTATTTAGCATTATTGTGCAGTGAAGGGGCACAGTCCTCTGAACCCTTGTAACATCAATCAGTCTCATTTGTGCTCCTTGAGTTACGAGGCCCTGAGAAGAAACATTTCTAGTACTTGGGCTAGATGTGAGTTTTGGAGGATATTCTCCCCCAGCTCACAGAAGCAGCTTTGCTGAAAAACGCAGGAAGTTATGCCCTAAAGGAAAGAATGTGCGGGAGGTCCTGCCACGTGGAAGCTGGGGATTAATCACCTGCCTGGGGGCCGTTGCACTTTATGCCCTACTTCAATTTACACAATAACTTTCAGTAAATCTTACAGGGAAGTCAACAAACAGAACAGACAACCCAGCACCTTTGTGGTTTATCTCCAATGTTGTTTATATCCAAACAGGATATTCTTGGTTTAAAAAGGTGTGTACATGCTTTGCTGTATTAACGCAAACAAGGTATGTTTATGGCAGATTTTGTTACCTTTGTGTTCTTTATTCTTGGATATTATCTGATTATTTGAGGTATATAAGAATCTTAGTAAAGATGGGTAGTTGCTGAATGTCTGAGTGAGCTTCAGCCATTACCTTTCAAATCAATCATTCCGTCTGCAGTGCTACCTCTGCATCATAATCAGGGGAGCTGGCTGGCAGCTACAGTACAAATGCTAACTGATAGAATTAGAACCGAAAAATAGTAAGTAGAAAACTTAAATGAATAAGCATAATTATTTAGAAGTGGTGCAATTGTGTAATAAAAAAAATACCAAGTAAAACTAGAAAAGTATCACCAAAAAATAGAAAACAGGTCACCAGCACGGAGAAGAATAGTAACATTTATTTTTTATATTTTTAGGTGTAATAACATAAAGTCTATCAAAAGCACTCTTTAATTCTACATTCAAGAGAAATAGAATAGCAAAAATTTGTTGAATACCTCTTACATTTCCCAATTTGTATAAGAATTTTGGAAACTAAAATGGATAAAAAATAACTCGTCTCTTTGAGATGCTTATGACACACTTGGAGGGAACAATGGAAAATAAAGAATACAGTTGACTACAGTCCTATACTAGAAAACATAATGACACTGTGGAAACTACAATGTGAATTCAGAGGAGAGAGGTGGTGAGTGAAGTCAGTAAAGGAATTGTAAATGAGATCTTATGGAGGATGACTTAAACTAGTCCGAAAAGAAAGAGATATGAATGGGTAAAAGAAATATGAGGAAATTTTATTATATTAAGGTAAAAGATAAAGAATATGAGTTTTGGAGTGCCCCATGGAACCTGTCTTGTAGAATTTTGTAATGTAAAATGGGATTTTATAACAAGAATCAGTTCATGCTATAAATTATTCATTATACTTTACAAGGAAGGTGATGGGAAGCATTTAAAATTAGACAAGGGAGTAAACTTAACACAATGTACAAAAAAACTTTTATAAGTCTTTGAGCAGGTGAGCAGCATTAGAAAAGAGAATCATTAGAAGATAATTTGGTTACTCTCTATCAATTCAATTTTAAAAAGAAAATCTTAGGGTCAGAGTGACCTACCAAGAGCCTGTTGTAGCACTCCAAGTTCTAGAGGTGCAGTGATTTTAAAAAATGCTCACAATTTGTTAATACTTCTCTCCCTTCCCAAAGTAGAGCATCATTTTTTGCTTTGAGTCATTTGATCTGGGGCTGGTTAGCCATCACAACTTGAGCAACACTTTGGAGGGCCTTACATGGGAAGAAACAGAGGCCAACAGCCAACAGCTGACTAGAAATTGAAGTTTTATCCAATAGTCATGTGAGTGAGCTTTCTCGAATATTCTTCACCCGTAAGTCAAGCTTTCAGATAACTGTAGCCTCTGCCACTATCTTCACTACAACCTCAAGAATGATTCTTAACCAGATCAACTAGCTAAGCCAGTCCAGGGTTCCTGGCTTAGGAAATTGTGTGAGATAATAAATGTATGTTCTCTTAAGCTACTAAGTGTTTGAGTGATTATTTATTCAACAATAGAAACCAATAAGAAAATGAGGATCTAAAAGAGCTAACAGAAAAGTATTATTTGGTTTGGTTTCTAATTTCTTTCTTTTATTCTGTTATTTTTAAGAAAATAAGTAAAATATAGTACATAACAGTTTGACCATTTTGAGTTAAAAAAGAAAGAATCTCAAGTAATTGCTGCAGCATTAGTAAGCATGTAAGGCACTCTCATTATGACATAAACAACATGTTCTTTAGGATTTGCATCTTCTGAAATCAGGCCATAAGTTTGCAATTTCAAGACCCAAAGAGATCAAGCCTGCAAAACAGAATCGGGAGACCAGTGCAAAATCCAGGGAAACAAATCAGCTACACTGGATGATAAAGACACCACACAGAAAGTATGGAACATTGTCCTTGATTTGGGTTCCAGTTACAAGTCCAAATACATGGAAAATAAATTAATAATCAGATATAAATTTGTTTATATAGTTAGGATTGAAACAGAAATATTTAAGTGGTGAGAGAAACTGCAACTTCAAAATAGTCTGCTTTGCACAGCCTTCACTCTTTGTATTAGCTCTCCTTCAGACAGTGTTGAATAAACATTTATGATCAAGTTTGCAAATTTCTCAGTTGACATATCTGACAGCATATAATTTATATTGTTTACCTTTTATATTGGTCATTTCTTGATAATGTGATACATATATTTACCCTATTAATGTAGTGTCAAATAACAATAATGGGTATTTTTATCCCTAGAATTAGCACCATGTTCTGATTGTGATACTATTCTGCTATTATTGAAAGAAAAAAAGTTATGATTTTTTTGTATGTGTCTATACAACTAATCAAATAAAATTGAGAAACTAATCACTTTTGAAAGGATGTAATTTTAAGAACTTGTCTTTCTGCATTATTAAGTGTAACAACATAAAGCTTCCATCATATGGAAATAAAAGTAGGGCATTATTACTAACAGAAATAAAATAGTTAATATCACAATCAATTTTGGACATAAGAAAAAGTTGGGCTAAATTCATGTTCTCCAAAAGATGTAATTCAATAACATGTTAATATGCTTTGCTCATAAATAGATTCCACAGTCAATATATTTGAGTAACAGAATTCTGGGAAGCACATTTTGTTATATTATAGACTTGATGATCCCTATATTAATTTTCCTTGTTTCAAATCCTTGATAAATTCAGTTTCAGTTATGTAAATGGAAATAAAATAAAAAGAGCACAAATTAAATAATGGGTATCCAATATCTGTTTGCACAAGACCACCATGATCTAAAAAGTCATAATTACTTTTACTGCACCAGTTTAAAATGCATAAAAATGTAAGATTTTTTTTTTTTGGAATAGATATATCTATCTCCACATTTACTTAATAAAATGAATCTCAAAGTGAAAATGGCCAAAAAACATTATCTTATAATTATTTCAATAATATTCAAATATCTTCCCTTGTGCTAGACAAATACAAATTACTTTAATCCTGATTTTTTAATGGCTCAATAAGTAAGAAAAAAAAAGATAGTTAATAGAGTTAGCAGGCAAATGTGAATCTTGCTATAAGTCATTTCTCAATATTCCCAAAAGACAACAAAAAGGCAATTTTTATATTGTCCATGGTAAATAATTCTACTAATTAGCAAAGCAGTGCCCATCATTGCATGCAATGAGCTAAAACAAAGATGAGATATTTTCAGTTATATTAAGTTTTTAGGAAAAGGCCCCAGCATGAGTATTATCCAAATGTGCTCTTGTGTTACATGTAATGGAAAAAATGTATGTATTTTTCTACCCCCTAAATGTCCAACCATATACATTTTATTCAAAATAAGCCAAAATACCATTCAGAAGACATTTTTGAAGACTTGAGGGTAAAGACATACCTCGCCATCACTGGTACTGGCCACATAAAAATAAAAATGAGGAATATATTTTATTTAAAAGTTCATGTTCTCTCTTGTTCCGGCTTATGGAGGGCATCTGGTAACGTGGCCTCCGGCTCGGATCATCTCTTGCCATCCTGGCCGGTCAAGGCTGTTGTAGGTTTTGGAAGATGGCAAAGTTCATGACACCTGTGATCCAGGACAATCCCTCAGGCTTGGGTCCCTGTGCAGTTCCCGAGCAGTTTCGGGATATGCCCTACCAGCCGTTCAGTAAAGGAGATCGTCTGGGAAAGGTTGCAGACTGGACAGGAGCCACATACTAAGATAAGAGGTACACAAACAAGTACTCCTCTCAATTTGGTGGTGGAAGTCAATATGCTTATTTCCATGAGGAGGATGAAACTAGCTTTCAACTGGTGGATACTGCACGCACTCGGAAGACTGCCTACCAGAGGAATCGGATGAAATTTGCACAGCGGACCCTTAGCAGAGAAGAAGATGGGCGGAACATGTTGCAATTCAACCTGCAAGCCCTGCCTAAGAGTGCTAAGCAGAAGGAGAGAGAACGCACACGACTACAGAAAAAATTCCAGAAGCAATTCGGGGTTAGGCAAAAATGGGATCAAAAATCACAGAAACCGCGAGACTCTTCAGTTGAAGTTCGTAGTGACTGGGAAGTGAAAGAAGAAATGGATTTTCCTCAGTTGATGAAGATGCGTTATCTGCAAGTGTCCGAGCCACAGGACTTAGAGTGTTGCGGGGCCCTAGAATACTATGATAAAGCCTTTGACCGAATCACCACGAGGAGCGAGAAGCCGCTGCGGAGCATCAAGTGCATCTTCCACACTGTCACCACCACAGACGACCCTGTCATCCGGAAGCTGGCAAAAACTCAGGGGAATGTGTTTGCCACCGATGCCATCCTGGCCACACTGATGAGTTGTACCCGCTCAGTGTATTCCTGGGATATTGTCGTCCAGAGAATTGGGTCCAAGCTCTTCTTTGATAAGAGGGACAACTCAGACTTCGACCTCCTGACAGTGAGTGAGACAATGAGCCCCCTCAGGATGAAGGTAATTCCTTCAATTCACCCCACAATCTGGCCATGGAAGCAACCTACATCAATCACAATTTCTCCCAGCAGTGCCTGAGAATGGGAAAGGAAAGATACAATTTTCCCAACCCAAACCCATTTGTGGAAGACGACATGGATAAGAATGAGATTGCATCTGTGGCATACCGGTATCGCAGGTGGAAGCTTGGGGATGATATTGACCTTATTGTTCATTGTGAGCATGATGGTGTCAT
>CAUYRH010094963.1:0-13814 GCA_963574655.1 Perodicticus potto
GTGTACATTGGTGCAATCATAGGGCAGAATGTGCTTCATATACAATCAGAAACATTTTGATCGTACTGTGAGAGATAGCCCTCATAGCATTTTCTTAATCATTATATAAAGACATTGATACTCTACATTTAATAAGTTTCACCAGTACATGTTACTGTTTTGTGATCACTTTCTTTCATGTATTTTGATATTTGAACTGTGCTATTCTTTGGACAATTTCTTCAACACAGTTTTTCACTTGGCTTAGTAATAAACAAACCAAACAAAGAAGAAAAGAAAAGCATACTGAAAAGTTGAAATGTCATCTTGTTTATAAAGCAAACTGTAAGTAAATATTATTTTATGATTACGTGATATTTTAATCAATAATAGTTCATTGTGATGCAATAAAATTCCATCATATGAACTATTTTCTTGGCACACTTAATCTATTTAGCTCCAGAAACATAATAATAAAGTTCCAAGTATTGATGAGCCCAGTACAGAAACATAAATATGGAAAGCCATATTAATTGTGATGAATTGATCAACTGGAAAATTTATCCTTTTATACTTAAGTCAAATATTTTTCTATATAATTTTAATAAGCTACGACATAAAATTTTCATTTTAACTTGTCAAAATCTAAAATTTTGAAATCAATTCGATATAAAACAACTATTTACAATTCTCCAAAGATAGAAGCTCTAGTACATATTTCTTAAGAGCTTGGCATATGGTCTTAAGCTATCACAGCCTAAGAAAAATAGAACTAATCTATTAGTGTAGCAAATTATATAAAAGTTAAAAAGATTTAACTCTTTCTTTTTTATTTTATCACAACACTGCCTTCTCCATTTTAAATTATTTGTCTAAAGCCAACGTAATATAGAAAAAATTACAAATGGAGAATTTTTCTTAAAGATTAAACATTCTGTGGCTACTATTGTTTATAAATTTTCATTTTATTCTTGCATTTGAACCAATTGCATGGGACACTTGTGTCTGTAATCTGTGGTCATTAAGCCTAATTTTTTGGTATGAATCTAAGGTTTAAAATTCTTCACTTCTTTTCCTCTCCTGTCATTTCACATTATTTCTTTAAATATCCATTTTAATTTTAGAGGTGAATAATTATTTTATACATTAAACAGATATATGAGTGATTTTAAAGTTATAATTTATATTTGGTGAAAAAAAAATTACCTGAAATCCAATTTAAGAAGTTATTTTGCAAGATACAATAAAAAAATTGGATTTTGTGAATTTTTCCTAATATCTTATTATTTAATTGACTCTTTTATGTTACCTTGCAAAGCATTTCAGTGCAGTATCTATGAACCTTATACAATTAAACACAATAGATTTACTTGAATTCCCCTTAAGGTAAAATGCATAAATAAAAGTATGATCCTTCAATATATAATTATTATAGTTACTAATGATAGCTATTTAAATGAATTTACTTTAGAGAATACTACACAAAATGATTCAATATAAAGACAACTACAATTTGAGCAGCAAGAAACGTTAGCACACTGGCTGGAGTAATTGACCATGACAAGGAGGAGATATTGGAGTTGTTTTCAAAGAAGAAGAGGAAGGAGGGGTAAACATGGAATCCAGGTCTCCCACTTGGGTGCTGCCAGTCTGTGTCTCCCTGATACTGCAAATAGTCCCACCATCAATGTCAAAATAAAAATAGCATAGCAATTAAGGGCTCAGATGCCTCAAAAATGGAGGTTTGATCATACCACCAAGTCAGCCACCAGGTCTGTTGAGCTAAAAGCCAAGGGTAAGGGTAATTTAGAAGGGATATTGAAGGAAACGGAGCTGGGGACCAGCTCCAAGGCCATCAGCAGCAATGATTCTATAGTTTGGGCTAAATTCTCTTTGCTGTATGTTCCTTTAGCAAGAGAGAGCCACAGGAACCACGAAGAAGCTGTTCAGTACACGGATGGATTGATAAATCATGCTACATGGATACCATGGAATATTATTCAATTAGAAAAAGATGGACTAGTATCTTTCATTTCACCTGGATACTCATAAATGAAGCACCACTAGAATGCAAAAACAAACACCACATGTGCTCAGTACTAAGTTGGAAACAGTTGGTCAACACCTGTGTGCTCATATGGCAGCAAAACTCAATGAAATGCAGGAAGGGGCTGGGAGAAGAGGATGGGCAAATTCCTACTCAATAGGTACATTGTACAGATACATTCTACACTCTGGACTAAGACACACCTTTATCTCTGACTCTATCCTCACAAAAGCAAACTATGTGACCAAAATGGATATGCCCCCATAATAATCTGAAATTTTTAAAAAACAAACTGTGAGGAAGTCAATCTTTATACAGTATAGAATTGCTTGTAGAGGCTTTGACAATGGACATGGAAGAGGTCCATAAACAGGGGATGTAACTGAGCCAAGTCCCCGCCACTGCTCTCACCCATTTCTGTGTGTGCACTGAAGCCCGTGTGCCCAGTGTGTGCTTCCAGTCAATGACTGTGTGTGGCAGTTGTACTAAAGGAAACTCATTCTTGGAAGACAGGGTCATTTCTGTAATGAATGCCTTTGGTTCAAAGACTACCCTACACCTCTGAGGAATTTTTCCTGAAATTGTACTGTGATCTGTGATCTTTCCATAAAAACTACTGCCTCTCTTTCTGGCAATAGAGTCAGACTTGCATTACAATATGGCAGCTAACACTAAATCTCAAAAAAAAAAAAAAAAAAAATCCTTGCACATGTAACTTCACATTAACATTTGATTCTTAGAGGGCCCAGAGTCAGCTGCCTATCAACACGTTTTTCCTCTCCCCTCTCCTGCAGCTTTCTAGGTCAAATAAACCTCTTCATTTCTGATCATATTAATTTAAGGAATAATACCCATTATGTCTTCATGCTTGATGATATCAATATTCTCATTAGCTTTGCAATAAGCTAGCCTTTCAGATCCTCTTTCTTCTTCTGCATTTATTTTTTTACAGTATACTTCAATCATAAATTCTCATGGTTAGATTTTAAAACTATTTGCTACCTATAACTGCAATGCCTAAAATATTTCAGTTTAAAGCATTCCATTCTCTTTCTGTCTGTCTATTCTTGTCAGTTTAATGATTGGACCACACCAAGACCCACTTTCCATTGATTCTGTCTCATTTTCACTGGCTTCAGGCATTTGATGTCTTCACTTTTCAAAACAAATTCAATGATCCATTATTTTATTCTCTCCCTTACTAAGAACTAAAAATCTTTTCTAGGTTATTCACAATTTGGGTTAAACTGAACTTTCCATTATGTTATTTTGCACTGGTTCAATTGAATGTTGATTAAAAAGAAATGCGTATGCTGATAATTCTCACTTTAAATTTGTTGTCCTGAAAGTAAAATATCTCTCGTGGTCGCACAGGCCTTTTGAGGACTATTTTAAATCTTAGGAAATCTAGAAAAAATTGAGGAGATGAAGTTAATCTCTGCAATCACAAAAGGTGTGAGTGAGATAATTAGTAAATGTTTCCAATGGCAGAAATTCTCACTCTCACATTAAGGTTTAGGAAATGACAAAAATCAAACAGGCTATTTCCAGCAAAAATGAGGCTATGGACTAGGGGAGGTGGTTTGAATCCTGAACTTTCCAAGTATATATTCAATGATGGATTAGATATAGTCATGAAATGGAAAAGAAGGGCAGGCCTCTAATGAGAGATGGGAACTATTTTCATACATGACGCAAGAGTGAAACTCTCCTTCAGAACATGTTGTAAGTTGTTAACCCTTGACTCCTTTACAACTGGAAAAGAAGTTGCTCTTTATTCACACTGATAATAGATGCTCTAATTATACACTTAGTATTTGGAAACTGATAGCAAGATCAGGTTTGGATCACAACCTCTGGAGAAAAGGCTAATTGCCATTCATTAACTCATTCAGTCAATCAATCAATAAATCAATTAGCCATTCACTGTATATTCATTGAGTCTTTTATTCCTGGCTGGTGCTTTGCCACTCTTCCAGTCATCAGGCCAGGGAAAGATTCCTATCTTAATCCCAAGGGGAAACAAACCTATAAGCATAAATTCTGTTTCCTATTAAAACTTGGTGACAATACAGCCATCTACTTCTTTGCTAAAAGCTAATTTTGCATAAGACTGACACAAAAATGGATTTTAGTACACATGCCATTTATCAACTGATAAACAATGCCTTAACATAAAACAAAAACCCTTTATTTGAATGCATACATTGCCAAAAATCTTATAGACTATTATAAGATTTATGATAGCTTTCACAGCATTCTTTTTCCTGGCATCCACTTGAGTGCATTAACTTTGAACAGAAACTATTTGGCTTGAATTGTGAATATGACTTCAAACAATAAAAGCAGAGGAGTCTATAGTGCAACTGCTTTCTTGTATATCAATACACAAGTGTATACATATTGAACCATATCCTGGTGCTTTTAGGTAGCTGCAGGTTCACTTTAAGTTCATCTGAAACACAAAAAGGGCTCTCTGACAAATTTAGGTGTTAGTAAATTGTGAAGTATTGGTTGATACAGTGACAAAAAAAAAAAGAATGAAGAACTCTGGGTTATATCTTTATTACATGTCCACTGAAGCAAGAAATGTGAATTTTAAACCTGATAAAAATAATTTTTCAGAGCTCAAATCAAATTACAAAGCAAAGGCTAAGAATATCAGTTTATTATTTTCAAGGTGAATATCAATATAAATATTCTAAAAAATAATAAAAATTCTGAATTAATGTGAATTCATCAGAAAGAAATATTTGTGAAATAGGAGTGCTAGAGTCCCCCAAATGTAGTTCATATTCTGCAATGACATTGGATCAAACACATAAACTCTCGAGTCCAAATAGAAGTATCTAAAAATACGATATTGTCCCACCCTTTGCTATTCCACAGTGTTATTCTGTCACTCATTCAATTAATATATGAAGATGAAGGAAAAAATAGGGGGTTTTTTGCACACCACTTGTGGTAAGTCCATCAAGACCTGCTATAGAATCCTGAAATAATTAGGAGATTTAGGAAAAATCACCTGGCTTAATTATCTTTCAGTATCATAGTGATCAATTTACAACACCTTCACAATACCATGAGAGTTGGCACTGTGTTCTTCTACTTTGCAGTTGTCAAAACTAAACCTAGGGTTAAATAAATTCATCAGGGCACCATAGCTTATACATTCTAACTCTCAGAATAAAATGCTGAGTGTCTGATATCCCAAACCACAGTGCTAAGCATAATATATTATAACTCCTGAATTAAAATCTTAAGATCATAAAACTTGGGTGGATTAGAAGAAAAGGTAATTTTTAGTCATGCAAAAGCAAAGGATTAAAAATTTATTGAAGGTATTTTAAGTGAAATGCATTAACACAGATTGTTTAAAGAATAACATATTCCCTGGTTTGATAGTAAGAATATTTAGTTATTCTAGATGTCCCTAGAATATCTAGTTATCCTACACATTCTAGAATATTCAATTGTGACTAGCATATTTGGTTAATATTGCTGAGAGATTAAGTTTCTTAATTAAGCCCAATTTAACAGTCTATGCTCCAATATTAATTTCTGCAAAGATTGATCTTCTCACTTGATGTAGAATAGAACTATCAGTATTGTCTTATTGTCACATAAGCTACAAACTCCACTAGGTGGTCACCATATTATATTTATATACTAATGACTAGGGTTCACACAATTTCTGCAACCTAGTAATTATTTAAAGACATTCAAATAAACTAAATTGCTATCATATGTAAAGTATGTTCCATACTTGAAGATTAGTTTATTTTGTTTGTAAACTTATGAAAATATTATTTATTTTAGGATATATAATTCATTAAGTTATGCATATGTATGTTCTAGATAATATTTACCACAATGACACAAAATTAGTTAATACTTGATGAGGAATATAATTTCATTTTTGGGTTTTTCTATTTAATATATCTTCTTAATATTTTGGAATTAGTGACTTAGCAAATAATAAGTTTTGATTAAAGTGGAATTATGATAACCCTACAGAAATATGTGAATTTTATACTTAAAATTTAAGACTAAATTCTGTTAAGAAGGAACACTGGGAAATGAATTTTTATAACTCAAACCTTCTTCTCAGAATTAAATTAAATTAAATTATGTGGAAATGTTGTGTTTTAAATAATGATGGATCATTACCATGAGAAAAACTATTTGGGGGAAAAGATGCTCTTAATTAACATTAAGCTATAATTCATTTGTTAATAACTTTACTAATGTAAAAGTATAAATGTGGCAATATAGCTTTTGAATTTTGTTATATTCAAAAGGCTGTATTTGTGTCAGCACAAAGTTATTTTTACCTGTAGCATTAGACTGAAACACCAAAGTCAGTGATAAAGTTCACTGTCCATCACGTCCCCTGCAGGATTAAAGTCAATGACAAATTTCACTGTCCATCACGCCCCCTACAGGATTGGCGCCATGATTTTCTCACACTGAATAAATTGTGGAAACCAAATTTATCCAGGTAAGACAGAAAGCTTAATGGTTTTTGTGAACAATATGAAATGTAACCCATTTCCTTGTAAGTACCTAAAACTCAATAGCTTAAAGTCTCAGAATAAAAGAAGCAGGGTACTTAATTTCAATAAAGCCAGCACATCTTTTAATATGCTTTTTCTACAATAATATCTATTCTTGCTTCTTTCCTGACTGCTGAGGTCCATTGAGTAATAATTATTGTGCTATATTTTTGAAATGAAAAGATTCATGGTGTTTTTAAGTTTAAAACACTGATCAGTTTACCATGCCATTATTCAATGAAAGGAACAGGGCTCCAGACTGCTTGGCTTAATGGTTGATTATAGGAGGAGCAAATACAGAAGATGCATCTGGATCATCTTGCAGTGATAGAGTGCAAAAAAGTGCTCAAAAGAGAGAAAGAAATCAAATCAAACGAGCACAAACAATGGTGAGGATATGCCAAAGGGTCACATGACCAACTTCCAATGACCCAGGCTGGACCAATTTAAGAAACAAACAGATAAATTAATTTTAGATTATAAACCAAAGTATGACTTAACTATGAGTTTCACAACATAAACAAAAAATTGAATACACAAAAAATGAGGGAGAGAAAACTCTCCTGTGCAGAAGAATTCTAAATAATTTATGTGGATACTCCAGTCTCCAGCAGATGAAGGAGAATTCCTCATTCCTGGAGCTGCACATAGTGACTTCCATGAAAGAGCACGGGAAATGAGGAAGAAAGAACAGCTGCCAGTAAAGAAAGCAAGTGAACAAGTTCAAGATCATCCTGTCGTGGTTCCACCCCGGGGCAGGGTCCTTCAAAACCTGTGGAAACAGCAGCTATCAACTGGGAACAATAAAAGTAAAAGTGGTGAGAGATAAAGGGACAGGACACAAACCAACTAATAGAGTTTTCAAGAGTGGGCACAGGGTCCACCACTAGCTTCTGGGGCTTCAGTGAGTGGCCCTGGGTGTTTGTTCCACACAGCTTTTATTTAAGGCAGCGGTTCTCAACCCAGGGGTTGTGACCCTTTTGGACTGAATTAAAGGGCTGAGGCATTAGAAAGGTTGATAACCACTGATTTAAGGCTATTTTCTTATTTAGCTGAGGGTGTAAGTTGATAAAGGGAAACAAAAAACCATCAGCAGTTTCTATGAGTAAACATGTTAGTTCTTATTCTATCTATAATCATTAACTTTAAGGCTCTGGGCAGCCTTGAGAAATCCAGAACCTGAGTGTTGTGTGGGGGCAGCCTCCTGTCTGTGGTCACACACACACACAGAGTCCTTGGGGGAGGTTAGACCCTACTAATTTCTCTGTGTAGTAGACGTGATGGCATCAGGTTCCTCTGAAGAATTGGTTGAAAAGAGGAATTTTCCCCTACCTCCATCCAGAGGTTGTTTCCCTCCATGATTAGGATACCAGTCCTCCTGTCCTATCTCAGGCCTTGAGCTGTTTCCTTGATCTTTTCCCTGGCCATTATACAAATTTCCCCAACAGGTATTTGTTTTGAGTATTGACTGGGCAGGTATCAACCTGGTTATGTCCCTTCCCAGGCCTAGCAGGAAGCTTCTGCTACAGCCGTTGTTCTTCAGAGTGTTTACAGACCCGGCAGGGGTGTTTACAAGCTGTATCCCTCACAGGCCAGGCTTCTAGTAAAAGCAGAAACTCCCAGACAAGTAATTCAACTGTTAGTTTAAAAGTGAGCTAGCTAATTATTTTTATTCTGCCTTGCTCAGCTTATTTCTCTGTTTTCCCCTTTTCTGGGGGGTGTTTTCCCTTGCCGAGACCGGGGCCTTTTGTCCCCATTCTCCCTGCAGACCCAGGTGAAGAGGCAGCAGGTGTTATAGTCCACATCAGCAGCATGGACTCTTGATACAAAAAGATAAAAAAAGTCATGTTACTTCTGTGGCCTTTCCTCCAAAAGTCCGTATCAATGGTCTAATCCTCCAAAAATTACCAAGCAAATCTCCATTGAGCGAAAGCCTACAGAATAATTCACCAGTCTTCCACAAAAGCATTCATCAAAAACACGCAAAATCTGTATGACTATCATACCATGGTGATAAGACAATACAATGGGATGTGCTATTGCAGATGGAAGCCTGGAGCAGAGAAAAGGACATCATATAAAAGAAAAGAAAATACAACCTAAGGAAATATGAAGAAAGCCTGGACCTTAGGTAATAATAATATGACAACTGGTGACCAAGGTACATACTGCAACAAGATTTCAACAAATAGGGAAATTGGCCATGGGGTGAGTGGGGTCTCTTTGTGCTGCCTTCTCTGTAGTCCTGTAAACCTAAGACTATTGTAAAACAAAACATTCAAACCAACTAATTGTCCTGGTAAGACTTCTAATAGCAGTAGACAAGACTATTCTCAAATTTATTCGGATTAGTAATGAAACAAGAATAGCTAAAACAATTTCACAGGGAACAAAAAAAAAATTAAGTGGTACAAACCAATCTACCTGATTTCTTATATAGTAATCAAGAGAATTTCCAGAGAGAATAGACACATAGATCAATGCAGCAGAGTACAAAACTCAGAAATAGAACCACAAAAATATACTCCATTGATTTTTGACAAAGTTGCAAAAGCAATTCAATGGAGGACAGATAGCCTTTTCAAGTGGCCTCAGAGCAATTGAAGAGCCCTAGCCAAAATAATAAGCTTCAACCTGAGTTTCACACCTCATACAGAAATTAATCCAAGCAGATCATGGATGTAAATATAAAATACAAAACTGAAAAAATTTAGGAAAAACAAAATAAACAGTTCATAGACTTGACACAGAAAACACGGTTAATAAAATAAATAATTACTATATTAGACTTCATTAAAATTAGAAAAAGGAACAAGCATTTGCTTGACAGACCCTCTTAAGAGAAGAAAATACAAACTACAGAGTAGAAGGAAATACTTGAAACCACATATTTGATATAATACTAATATGGAGAAATTGTTTCCCTTTTAGTTTTCTCTAAAAACTAAAAGGGAAACAATCCAATTAAAAAAACAAGAAAAAGACGTGAGAAAACATTTCACCAAAGATGTTATACTGATGGCAAATAAACACACGGGGAAATATATAATGTCAGTACCCACTATTCCTGTTTTTCTCTTCATATCAATTTTGTATGAATAAAGAGACACCATGAAAGTGAGGGAAATAAATATTTCTATGATAAGTAATACTCTCATCAACTGAAATCTTTACAGTGTTTAATAGTAATAGCAATGTTGAGAATTATTAATTTATAAATACAGAACGTGATATAACAAGACAGTAGCAATACTTTGATCAGAAAAACAAGAAGATATATTACATATACACACACACACATATATGTCATATGTTCTCAAGAGAAACAACATTGGATTATCCACTGTGACACAAATTAGAGTCTCAGTAAAAACTTTACTAGTAAGTTCACAGGCAGTTATCAAGCAGTTACCGACTGTCCTTCCAAAGTCCAACATCCAATGAGAAAACTACTAAAAACACACATGCGATTATTTTCCCATCTAAGTTTCGTGTTACATTGTCTTATTTCTTTTTTGCCTTTTTTTCTATTCATCTCCCTCTGTCTAGCAAAATGAATGATTTTGATTTTCCTTATTATGATGTTTTGATTTAAGATGAAAAACTTAGTCTTAACAATTTTCTTATTTCCTAGAAATTGACTCTTAAAATACAGCTTCATTAAGAATAATTGAGGGCTTTAAAATAACATTATAAATAGACTAGGAATAACATTTGGATAGCTTTTGGATAGCTTTAAAATAAAATCATAAATAGAGTAGGAAAAACATTTGGATAGCTTGATTGTAAAGTAGGTAAGGTTTGTTGTATCCACCAGAGACTATCTTGAAACTGATAATTTATAGCTCATTTTACCCTCTTCCCTGTTGAATAGTACCGTAATAACTCATTATTCATGGTGAGTAACCCATGACAGACCATTTCTTTTGTATCTATCTCAATTGTGGTGCTAGCATGGAGATGAAAATAATTATTTATCATAAAATAGAAACATGATTATAAACGTAGTGATGAAAATATCTGTTTTACCTAATTGCTTTTTTTTTCAGGGCAAGATTACTAAAAATTAATACTAAACAACACGATCATAGTTGCATCACTTGGAAGAACCAATAAATTAACTCACATTGGAGGGTGTGGCTTTAAATTAAAACTTTGAAGGCCACCATGTTGATCCAGAATGAGGCAGGGGTATATGGTAATAGTTTTATTTTAATATTTCCTAATTTGCATAACCATAATCTTGAGCTATATATGCATAATATGTATGAGGTGGAGTTCATAATTACAGAAAGAAAAGAGAGAACAGAGAGAAAGGGAGAGGAAATGAAGGGTTTTAAAACTGAAAATATTTAAAATGAAAATAATTGCTATTGGAACAATGGGAATATTCGAGAAAGGGCTTGTAAAATTAGGGTATGTTTTGAAGTCACTCTTGGCTGTGCTGATGAAAGGTTAGGAACATTCCATCAGAGAAAGAAGATATTCTAACAGAAAGAAGCTGAAAATTTAGTGTGAAACGGACATAGGGAAAATAACACATAATGGGCATTTTTAGGGTAAGCAGGTGTGAAAGTGCTCCAGGGAGCTGAGTGCCAGTTTGTGGAAATAGCTCAGTCTCTGAGCATTTGCAATTATGCAAGATTCTCCTTTGGGTTTACTTTTTTATTTGTCTGTTGGTGGTTGCCTGAATTTTTTAAATTAAAATTTTGATGAGAAGAAAGTTCCTGCCTTAAACCATACTTTGCATTCTTAAAAGAACTCCAGAGAGCAACTTTAAAGTTTTATGAAGATATTTTTAAAAATAAGTTTTATTTTTATTGTACATTTTACATTTCTCTTTACTCCACTCTGCTTAGGAGAAAATTAATTTAGAAAATAAAAGATAGCGGCCCCCAATGTCTTCCAAATTGTTTTCATTGTACTTCATAAAATTTAAATCCGGTTAGCTTAACTGTGGCGATGATTTAGTGGTGTTTAAAGTTTAGTAAGGACTGGAAAGGTGGAAGGCTATGTTAAATAGTTCAATGAAAATATTTCAGATTGTATATGGTCAGCACATTGTGCCCCATGATTGCACCAATGTACACAATTATGATTTAATAAAAATAAAAAAAAAATTAAATAAAAAGAGTACTATGTAAAGTTCTTAAGGAATATTTTTATTTTATTTATTTTTATCCTGTTTATTAAGAAAAACTATCTTTATATAAATACATTTTTTATCTACACAGAAAAAAAACAGTATAAAAGAGAAAAATAAAGTGCTTTGTGTGGCAAAGTCATGCTAAGAAAGGAAAAAAATTCTTTGTCTACACATTTGGATGTATGAAAACAGCATAGAAAAATACATGGAAAATAGAAATACACTTACAGAAAAACATGAAAAGATACTCCATCAAAAAGAAAAGAAAGATGATTTGAAAAAGAGCATTGCTAATCTGGCATTTTAATTTCTGATTCTATCTGACATTTATTTAGCAATCTTGAATGTAAATAACCAAATATTTCTAAGTATCCACTTATTGTTTTTGAAGTACATTTTGAATGAATGACTGAATAGATGTGTTTGGCCATGGGACTAATTATATTGATTAGTTAATATTAATATGTGGTTAGTAAGTTTTTAGAGAATTAGTTTGCTGATAGATCAAGTCCAAATTAAGGTAGATTAATAAGAAAATGTTTATTTCCAAATACCATGCACCTGGGGTGAATCACAAGAGATATTTTCCAATATTTCAATGAAATTCAGGTATATTTATACATGGGTTTTAGAAGGGAGGGAGTGATGTGGAGTACAGGTGTAGCAAATTGTTGCTAGGGAGGATGAAGAGGTAGGGGAAACAGATGGACTGGTAAATTAGCCTGAGAGACACGTATATTCTCTAGAATGCTCTGGGCCATGTCTGGTTGCATTCCTCATCTTCTTTTCCTGCAGGGTATTGAGATAATAGAAAGAGGAAAGGAAGTCAGTTGCCCTCTTTGGTCTTTTGATCAGGTTAGTCATTTATGTAGATAGAGGGTAGCCCTTTCCAAACGCTTTCTGATATCCAAATGGTCTTTCATTCAAAGTATTCTTTATATCAAAGAGATAGATTTTATTCACCCATATTTTGAGGTGAAATTTCCTTAGCTCTTTCACCATCCACTTGTCAAGGGATAAACAACCTGGAGTTTAGTCATACAAAGGTAATGATTAACAAAATGCGATGGATAACTTGATGATGAAACGAGACAGATTAACCTCCAAAGCTTTTTTCTAAGTGACAAAAAAGCCATATAATTTAATAAATAGTCTAGAAAGGGGAAAACTACATCCAGAGATCAGTAGTTGCCATGGCCTGGGGATCGAGGGTGGACTGTAAAAGAGGGAATATTTTAGAGGTATAAATGTATTTTTCTTGATTGTGGTGTTCATTCTGATATATGTCATAACTCAACAAGATTCACTCAAAACAGGTGAATTTTAATGTATATAATTTACTTCTATTAAAACTGACTTAAATTTTCTTTATAGAAAATGTATACCCATACCTTTCGAGGTATTTGGAAAATTATCAAATTCATTTCCTTGAACTTGGAAAAGTATTTGTAATTGTTTTATTAACTTTTTCCTCTTTGTTCTTAGAAATTTCCATTATGTTCCTTTATGTGAAACTTGGGCTTGAGTTTTTCCACTTACCATAAAATAACATTACTGTACTCAGTGCTAGTGTGTGTCTCTATCTACAAAAAACAGCCTATTGTCTCCAATTGTCTCTCCACAGGAGGCCACGGTTGACGCATCTTTCTCCCCCCAGCAGGTGCGAGGTGGAGAGAAGGATGGTGGCTGTGCCCACAAGGTTCTAACAGCGGGACTTTCCACACATAACCTTTTACATCTATGGTTATCATGGCTCTGGCATGACTGAATTTAACTGCACCACTCTTGAAAGATGGTCAAAGAATTTTAAAATAAAGTTGCTCTGTTGAGATTCAAACATGGATTATAAGTCATCTTGGCAGAAGGAAAGACAATAGTATCTCTTCTGCAACACAAATATTATATAGCTAAAATAATTTTAGATAGATTGCGATTTACTTTTAAAAGTAGGGTACTGGTGAAACTTATTAAATGTAGAGTATCAATGTCTTTATATAGTGATTAAGAAAATGCTATGAGGGCTATCTCTCACAGTACAATCAAAATGTTTCTGATTGTATATGAAGCACATTCTGCCCTATGATTG
>CAUYRH010094965.1:0-38764 GCA_963574655.1 Perodicticus potto
CCCACCAAACAACAATGACCGCTACAACCAAAAAATAGCCGGGAGTTGTGGCGGGCACCTGTAGTCCCAGCTACTTGGGAGGCGGAGGCAGGAGACTCGCTTGAGCCCAGGAATTGGAGGTTGCTGTGAGCTGTGATGCCATGACACTCTATCCAAGGTGACAGCTTGAGGCTCTGTCTCAAAAAAAAAAAAGAAGGCAAGGCTTATGTAGGGTCAGTAAGGTGATGGTTTTGGAGGATGGGATTCACCACCCTGTCCCAAGGAAGCAGAGTTTATCATGAAAGAACAGAAAAAGATCTAGCTATTAAAAAGGCAAGAAAGAACCAACTCAAATATCTGTGCTACCATTGTCCTAGAGGGAGTGGGCTGGCATCCTCCTCGTTGGGCACAGTTGGGGTGTTGTATTTGTGTTGAGATGCTGGGTGGGGCTGGGGGCCGTACCATGCAGAACATGCGTAGATGATGAGAGGTTCACTGTGTTACCATTGGGCATGTTTAGAGGATAAATACATGTGTCATAAAGAGGTAGAGACCCTTTGCCCTTGCATGTGTCCCCAACCCTAGCCTGTCTTGTGCCCCCCAGGCTATGGAATTATGAGCGATCTCTCTGTATTGATCTCTTAGGGTGAGCGTGAGCCTGGGAGATGGCAGTGATGGAAATGGCCTGCCCAGGTGCCCCTGGCTCGGCAGTTGGGCAGCAGAAGGAGCTGGCTAAAGCCAAGGAGAAGACACAGCCGATGGGGAAGAAGCAAAGCTCTGTCTACAAGTGTGAGGTCGTGGAGAAGAGCCACGTGTTCTGTGGGAAGTGGGAAATCCTGAACGACGTGATTACCAAAGGCACAGCCAAGGAAGGCTCCGAGGGAGGGCCGGCTGCCATCTCCATCATCGCCCAGGCCGAATGTAAGGGCTGGGTTGTTGTGGGCACAAGGGCAAGTGGGTGGGCTTTGCAGGTGGGTGGCTGGGCACAGGGGTCCTCTGTGGAAGAGAGAGGTCAGGGTGACCAGTAAAGAAGATTTTCACGGGATACAACTGTGGCTGTGAGCCAAGATCAATGTGAAGTGGGAGCTATAGAATGCTAGGATGGAACACAGATGGAGACTCGGTGAGGAGAGACTGTGCCCCTATGACCAGAGTGGGGAGTGAAGGGTAAAAGGCCAGAATGCTTGGGGCTCTTTGCAGGACTATCAAGCAGGCCAGCAACCATCTGCGGTGACATGAGTGGCCCAAGCGTCTGGAGAGGCCCAGGTAGGGGACCTGGAAAGCCCCGCCGAGGCCTGTAGGCCCTTCACCACCTTCCACCTAGATGTAGCCCCACCCCAAAGAGTGAACACCCTGCTCTTGGGCCTGCTGGGCCAGTCTAGGGGCAGCAGGGTGAGGCCTGGTCCAGTCTTTTGTGCTTCTGCTCACACCTCGACAGGACTAGTAGTGACAGCATCCCCTGGAGACAGAAGGTCCCAAGAGGGCCGGGGAGGGCCACAAGTTCTGTCTCTCAAGCACCCACATTCCAAGCCTGGAGATCTCTCAACCTGCCACCTGGAGAGCCTGACAGCGAGTGATGGCATTTCTCCGCACATACACCTCCTTCCCTCATCTCCTACTTACTTCTGGTTGGTTTTTAAGGAGAGATAAGAGAATAAAAATTTAAATGGAATGAATGACAAAATAATGGTTTTGTACACAGACACACACATATATATACACTTATATGTACATATAAATATATATATACACACTATAACAGTTTAGTTTTCTGTTTATTGAGCTGGTACTATGTGCCAGGCACTGTGTTGAGTGCTTTATGTAGATTATTTCGCTTCAGCTTCTCAGGGTGAGGTGAGGTGGGCGCCTTGTGAGCCATGTTATAGTCATGGTTCTGTGACAGACGGTGGCTGAGACTGTGGTCTGCTCTTTACTCCTGGGAAGGAGAGGAGAGACAGTCCTGTGAGAAGGGGGCGCTGGTAGGGAAGTGAACTGCCAGATACGTCTGGTCTGGGAAGAAGGAGGAGAGGCCCAAGAGAGGATCTCCTGAGTTTTTGAATTCCTATTCTTTCTCTTCTTTCTGCTAACTCACTTCCTTTCCCTTTATTTAAAAGGTGAGAATAGCCAAGAGTTCAGCCCCACCTTTTCAGAACGAATTTTCATTGCTGGGTCCAAACAGTACAGGTAAGAAGGCCAGCCTGAGTGGGAAGGCAGGGTCTGCCCCAAGCCACTCACCTGGCTTCCCTCCCCTTTAGCACCTGTGGTTCAGCTCTTGGCATTAGCCCAGGTTGAGTTGCTCTCTCAGCCAAATAAGCTTTTCAAAAGCTTTTCACAGCTTCTGGATGACTGCCTCTGGGTCACATCAGCTTGACATTTTATTTTCATTCTCCTCAGAGTCCCTGATGCAGCTCCTGGTTTCCCATAACAGGGAGGGTGCTGGGAACAGGAGCTGGTGCGTGGCCAGTAACGCAGGCCTGCAGGGGCAGTAAACTGTCCTCCAGGAGAGGAGCCTGCTGTCTTTTTCCTGTGAGGCATACCTGAGTAGGGATTAGGGTTGTGGAACAGGAGGGAACAGACAGACTTCAGGGTGAGGCTCAGGGTGAGCAGTTTGTTCCTAGATGATTTTTGGAAACTGACCAATCTAGAAACAGTCCCCTCCTCTACCACCAGAAGGACTTTTGTATCATTGGCATTTGGAACCTGTAAGTGATAAAAAGCATGTAGGGAAGACTGTTGCCCTAGAATCTAGAAATGCTTAGAGTTTGGTCAAATTCTTTACATCGCCCTGGACGCCTTTGGTCCAGGGTAGGGGGTTTCTGATACACGATTTTGTCAGCTGCCTGAGAGAAGCCTGGAGGCCTCTACCAGGCCCCTGGACTGGGTTATTTGGCCTTCTTTGTGGGGCAGAGCAGGCCAGAGGAGGGTGGCTGAGGCCTGCGTTTCCTCCACACCTGTTTGCAGCAGCCCTTTCAGAAGCCCTCACCTGCCAGTTCTTGAACACTTGGCAGGGATACCAGCCCAGTTAGAGCCAGGAGGATGATGGGTCCCAAGGCTGGCAGAGGACAGGCTCCCCAGCACCCAGCACCAGCCCAGGCAGGCCATCTGTGGTTATACAGCTCCTCACATTCTGACAGCAGCCAGAGACCCCCAGAAACCTGTGAAGATGGAGGCAAACAGCCTCAACTGTCCCCCCATCCAGTGGCTACAGAAAAAAAACCTCTGGCCAGTCGGGTCTGAGCAGGCCTGCCCTGAGTGTGGGCCACCCTCTTGGAGAGCAGTACAAGATGTGTGTCTGCTACCACCACCCTCCCTGAGAGGGGCCGAGCAAGTGCCCCAGCACCTGGGTAGTAAGCAGAGCGTACTGGCCATGTGCCGAGGGCCAGGCACTGAGGTAGGCTTTTAATATGAACTATTTCGTTTAAGCCTCATCTCTACTTTGCATGGCCAAAAACACTATACCCATTTCATAAATGATAAAACTGAGGTTCCTCAGGCTTTAGGAACTTTCCACAGTAATGACAAAGCTGGGATTGAATTGGGGCTGTGTGACTCCAGAATCGGGTACCTGAACCATCTTCCTGCCTCTGTGTGCTCAAAAGCAGCTCTCTCCCTTTTTTGACAGCCAGTCTGAAGGCCTTGATCAAATTCCCAACAATGTGGCCCATGCAACCGAGGGCAAAATGGCCCGTGTGTGTTGGAAGGGAAAGCGGCACAGCAAAACCCGGAAGAAAAGGAAGAAGAAGAGCTCGAAGTCCCTGGCTCAAACAGGAGTGGGCTTGGCCAAACCCCTGCCCAGAACTCCTGAGCAAGAGAGCTGTACCATCCCAGTGCAGGTGAGACCCAGGCTCCCGGGGCCTTGGGAACAGGCTAACAGGGCCTGTGTCTTGGCCTTGGCCCTGTGTCCTGACACTGGTTTTCCCCCACAGGAGGATGAGTCTCCACTAGGCACCCCGTATATTAGAAATAATCCCCAGTTCACCAAGCCTCTGAAGGAACCAGGCCTTGGGCAGCTCAGTTTTAAGCAGTTTGGTGGGGGCCTACGTCCAGCACTGCCTCGATCGGAACTTCACAAACTGATCAGCCCCTTGCAATGTCTGAACCATGTGTGGAAACTCCACTACCCCCAGGACGGAGGCCCCCTGCCCCAGCCTGCTCACCCATTCCCCTACAGCAGACTGCCCCACCCCTTCCCGTTCCACCCTCTCCAGCCCTGGAAACCTCATCCCCTTGAGTCCTTCTTCCTGGGCAAACTGGCCTGTGTGGACAGCCAGCAGCCCCTGCCTGGCCCACACCTGAGCAAACTGGCCTGTATAGATAGGCAGCAGCCCCTACTTGACCCACACCTAAGCAAACTGGCCTGTGTAGATGGTCAGAAACCCTTGCCTGTCCCACGCCAGAGCAAACTGGCCTGTGTGGACAGTCAGAAGCCCCTACCTGGCCCACATCTGAGCAAACTGGCCTGTGTAGACAGTCAGAAGCCCCTGCCTGACCCATACCTGGAGCCCAGCTACCTGTCTCATGGCACCTGTGAGAAGTTTTCCGTGGAGGAATACCTGGTACATGCTCTCCAAGGCAGTGTGAGCTCAGGCCGCGCCCACAGCCTGGCCAGCCTGGCCAAGACCTGGTCAGCAGGGGGCTCCAGGCCACGCGAGTCCAGCCCTGAAACCGAGGACAGCGAGGGCGTCCTGCTTACTGAGGTAACTAATCCTCCAAACACCTGTCCACATCGCTCCCCCAGCACCTCCATTTTGGGAGCCTCAGCTGGGAGTCAAGGAGGAGAGGTGCCCCTCGAAACCCACCAGTCCTTAGGGGGATGCTTTTCTGCCTTTATCAGGTCACTCTTGCCTGTAGTGACAAACCACATAGTAAGACAGTGCTCATTGTGGACGAAAAACAGTCTCTCACTCCACCTCCAGCCTCACTTTTCACAGCCTTTTCAGCTATTTCTATCCTTAGTTCTTCCGGTTAGTTGCCTCATGATTGCTGAGATGTGTGTACCGTGTGAATAACACAGGAATGAGCCAACAGCAACTTGAGATGAGAGACAGGGATTATGTCCTTCTTCCCCACCCGCTTCCTCCCCTTTTCCTCTGATTCTCTTCCAAATAACTTTGCAACTTTAAATGATTTTGCCAAAGTTTAATTTCTGGGTGTTATTCCAGCCACTTTAATATCACCCCTTGATCCCCTGCCTCTCTCCTCTGTTCCTCCCTTTCTTCTGCCTTCTAACTTAGGCAGATATTTTTTCATATCTAATATTTTTTCATTGCCAAGTTTTTCATCGGCAATTCCATTTCTGTCTCACAATCACAGGCATGGGAAAAGGTTTGGCTGGCCTAGGGATCGGCTGACCTCAGGCAGCCCATGAACCTCTCCTTTGCCTTCTGTGGTCCTGCCCCCATCAAACCCCTGCCTTACACCCAGAGGCATCCTGTTATGAGGGCTCAGCTTAGCAGCCTTAGTGAGGACCACCAGCTGGAGAGCCTTTGACCCTCCATCTGCTGTCCTGGCCACTGAAACTGGCCTCTCTCTCCCACCAACCCCAGAAGCTCAAGCCAGTGGATTATGAGTACCAAGAAGAAGTCCACTGGGCCATGCACCAGCCCTGCCTGGGCAGAGGCTCCTTCGGAGAGGTACACAGGATGGAAGACAAGCAAACTGGCTTCCAGTGTGCTGTCAAAAAGGTATGCCAGGGCTCAGGGGCTGAAGAGGGAAAGCAGGCAGGGCCTATGGTGCGTTTCCTCTGCTTTCTGTCAAGGACAGTCACAGGGTGGCCATGAACCTGTCTTGTTAACAGAGCATGGCTATTGCTAACTGCCCTGGGTCAGCTGGAAGTGTAAGGGAGCAGTCTGTCACATGTCCTGGCCTGGTTGCTGCCCTTGGTATGCATGTGTGTGTGAGCCAGTGGGAGAGGGAGCACACTGCCTTGGTGTGGATACGGCCTGAGCCCTTAGGGGCAAGTCAGGACCTGGAAGATGGTTGGATCATTATGAAATCCATGCTGAACTAAAGTCCCTAAGCCACAAAACAGCTGCCCCATACCTGGACGAGAAGGCAGTATGAGAAGTAACCCTTTCCTACCGGGGGGCTCCTAAGGAGGCTACACACTTTGGGAGTTAGATCTGCTTTGAGTTTGAGCTCCACTTCCTATCAGCCAGGTATAATACAGTCCTGTGAGATAGCCCTTATGAGGAAGTGAAACCTGGCAAGAGATTAAGTAACTGGCCCAGTTGCAGAACCAGAATTCAGACCCAGGTTTGTCCCACCCTAGAGTTTGACTTGGAACCACTCTTCAGGAAGAGGCAAAAGAGAAGATTGACTTGTCCTAGGGTTTTGACTACAGGCAGAAGACATGAATCACCTTTCCCACCCCTTCATCTCAGTTAGAACTAGAGAATAGTGTATCTTGCCCAAGGCCACACCGCTGGGCCTGGAGCTGAGGCCTCCTTTGAGACCACACTGTCCAGGCCCAGTGTGAGAAGCGATGGCAGTAATAGGTCCACAGGCTAACCGGCAGCAGCCCTGCCCCTATCAACATCTTTTCCCTACCCCTGACTCTCAGCTGCACATTAATGCCAGCCACTTTGTCCCTGGCTAAACTCTTAGCCTCAAAGCTAGCGCCAGGACCTCAGATACGTTTCTGTGGACCATTGTCTTGGTCCCTTGAGCAGTGTGAAATAAGCCCAGAGGTGGACCTTATTTCCAGGGGCTTATGGAAAGATACTCATCCCCAAAAGGAAAGGGACCAAATACAGTTGGGTTGAGCATCCCAAATCCAAAAATCCAAAATGCTCCAAATTCAAAAATATTTTGAACACCAACATGATATTCAGAGGAAATGCACACTGGGACATTTTGAATTTCTGGATTAGGGATGCTCAACTGGTAAGTATAACACAAGCATTCCAAAATTTGAAAAAAATCTGAAATCCAAAATACTTCTAGTCCCACCCATTTCAGATAAAGGACACTCAACCCAGACCAGACAGGCCCAGCATACTCAGGCCACATGCAGAATGAACACAGCTGACTTGGCACCTGTAGCTCAAGCAGCTAGGGCACCAGCCACATATACCAGAGCTGGTGGGTTCGAATCCAGCCCAGGCCTGCCAAACAACAATGACAACTGCTACCAAAAAATAGCCAGGCATTGTGGCAGGTGCCTATAGTCCCAGCTACTTGGGAGGCTGAGGCAAGAGAATAATCACTTAAGCCCAAGAGTATGAGGTTGCTGTGAGCTGTGATGTCACAGCACTCTACCAAGTGTGACATGGTGGGACTCTGTATCAAAAAAAAGAATGAACACTGCCACCACTGTCGTGGGTGCCTGTGGCCTTAAGGGGTGAGGATGCAACTGTGTTGTGAATAAACCTGGGATTTGAACTAGGGCCAGAGGGGTGGGGCAAGGGAGGGGACTACCTCTAAGCATTACCCCCAAGTTTAGATGCACTGTGACAGATGAACAAGCTCCACCCTCATCACCCCCCACCAACAGAATCACGTGCTGAGCTTGTGCTGAGTTCTTGCCAGCCTTGATCTTAATCTTCCACTTGGATGCCAAAGCCACGTGCCTGCCCCTGCTCAGCTGCAGTTCTCCTTCCCAGGCTACCGGAGAAGGTTCAGCTGTCCCTCCTGAGAAGTGGTGGGAGGAGGGCGAGAGAGTGTGAAGTGTCCTAGAGATGGGCACCCAGTGCTGGGAGCTTAGTCACTGGGCTTCTCAGCTGTTCCCCACTGAGGTCCTCAGAGTCCAGGGCAACAAGGTAAACAATCCTAATATAGTGGAAGAGGACAAATACTCCATTTCTCACCCCACCCCCAACAAGGCAGTTGGGAAAGCTCCAAACACAAGGCATGAACTTCCCAGTACCAGAGCTGGCCACTCTCAGAACCACCTGCTTGCCATGTAGGGGCTCTCTGGAGACGGCCCCTCGGCGGCCCACACAGCTACTGTTGGTTGGGCAGATGACCCCTCCTTTCTCTCAAGGCAGTGATATCCTTTAGGATTTTCAGCTGGAAGATTACATGAGACGCACTCCCCTGATTAAGGGCTAGGGACTGGGAGGTGGGCCAGGGATCAGAGGTCAGGCTGCATAGGGTCAGAGCAAGTCATGCTCTTTAGTGTCCCCCAGGGAGAATCCAGCTTGTGCAGTATCACCAAGGGGTGCCAGCACTGCCTTGGTCCCCCTTCTGGAACACCCTTGCCCAGATACTGGTTGCCCATGGGTCCAGGGTTTAATTCAGGTTTTTTAAAATTTTTTAAGCTTTTGTTCAATCTTTTAATTGCAAACAGATACCCATTGATTATAAAAGAATTCAAGTGATATCTCCAAAAGCTAAAATTTCCCTGTTCCCCACTTCTATTCTCAGAGGTAAATCTTTTGTCATAAATCTTTTAGACTTTTTATGAATATATGAACATGTAGTTGTTTCTTTTATAAAAATGAGATCCAGCGGGACGCGGTAGCTCACGCCTATTATCCTAACACCATGAGACTGAGGTAGGAGGATCAATTGAGGTTAGGAGTTCGAGACCAGCCTGAGCAAAGCAAGACCCTATCTCTACTAAAAATAGAAAAATTAGCCAGGTGTGGTGGTGCACAGTTACTCAGGAGCCTGAGGCAGGAGGATCACTTGAGCCTGGGAGTTTGAGGTTGCTGTGAGTTAGGTTGACACCATGCACTCTACCCTGGGTGACAGAGCAAGACTTTGTCTCAAAAAAAAAAAAAAAGAAAAGATCCTATTTGAAATTATTCTGCACCATGTTCTTTTCATGTAATGGTATATCCGGGACAGATTTCCTTATTGGTACATACATATACAACTCTCTTGCGCTTTTTAACAGCTAATGTAGAAATTCTTATCCTGGTTAGTGGATGCATTCATAGGATCCATGAATTCGGGGAACTTTTATTCAAAAATGTGTGTTGTGTGTATGGGCATACACACATTTTTGGTGGAGAAGGGTCCATATAATTTACTGGATTCTCCAAGGGGTCACAAGCCCAAAGAAGGTTAAGAACCGTTCATTTTAGAACATCTGGCTTGCTCATGGCAATTTGGGAGCCACCTTTTCTCTGTCACTAATCTGGAATAGTATGGCCCAGGCCAAGTCTACCCAGCTGTCACCAAGTACCTGCTCTGTGCCAACCTCTGCAGGGCCTGGGGACAGAGATGTGGAATTCACAGATTCCTTCTAACGCGAAAGAATTCGAGTTGTAATGGGGATAGACATTTATATAGGGTAAAGGTGAACAGCCTTTAGCCATGAACACATGTTTAGATTGAAAAGGGAGCAAGAACAAAGAGGAAAATATTCTCATCACAACCTCAGTGGTGATGAGAAAATGAGGGCGCCTGTGGTTCAATGGGTAGGGCACCGGCCTCATCTACCGAGGGTGGCGGGTTCAAACTTGACTCCGGCCAAACTGCAACAACGACAAAAGAGAAAATGAGGGGACCTCTAATATTTACTGGACATCTCTGTGCTCTGCACTGTGTTAGTCCCTTTCTCATAGTTTATATTCCTGGCATCTTCACAAGCACTTAGAGAATTGCAAGTGTCCCTTTTTACCAATGGAATAAAATATATAATACTAAAAAAAAAAATCAAAACAAGAGGGGAGAGTTCAAGGAGGGAAAATTGGTCCCCACATCAAGCATGCAGGCAGCTCGGAGAAGGGAAGCAGCTCTGGATTGGGCAGTAGGGATGGCTAACCGTGCTTCTGCCTGGGGACATGCCCTCCTGAGCAAAGGCACAGCAGCTGAGCCGGAAAGGCCTTCAGGAGGTCAAATGGCCAGCAGCCCTGGAGCTGAGCTTCATAAAGATAAATCATCAGAAGGAACCTAGTGTGACTGGATGTTGAAGCTGAACTGTCTCTAGCTAGTAGTTTACGTGTTGTGAGTGTCGCTGTTCCTTCAAAATATCCTTTTGGTGTCCTTCTGCGTTCTCTGTGTCCACCAGAGAACCTCTGGTGTCCTAGGGTGCTTAGCAGTCCCACAGTCCCAGATGGTGATGTTAAAGACCCTGCCTGGGGCCAGTCCTATTAGTGAATTAGTTCCCCACTCAAGATTCAAGGGCCTTTTTAGAGCGGGAAACACTGACAGAGTCAAAGTTCATGGGAGGTTATTGACCAAACTAGATATTAAGTAACCAGAAGACACGCATTTTCCACTAATAGGCAAAAGTCCAAAAGCCCCGCATGGGCAGAGCTCCTGTTTGCCAAGTCAGCAAGTCTCCAAAGGAAACTTTGGGGAGGTCCCTGATCTATCTCGCCAGGCCGCTTTTGTTACTACTGGCGCCCCCTGGCGTGCCACTCAAGGCCTGCATGAGAACTGGCAGAAGCCTGGAAGAGCCAGTGTTCATTAACAAGCCCGTTTAGGTGGCGCCCGTAGCTCAATGTGTAAGGCGCCCGCCACATACACCAAGGCTGACAGATTCGAACCTGGCCTGGGTCAATGACAATTACAACAGAAAAACAACCGAGACTCTCTGTCTCAAAAAAAAGTCCAGGCCCAGCGCCTGTGGCTCAACAGGCTAAGGTGCCAGCCACGTACACCTGAGCTGGCGGGTTCGAATACAGCCTGGGCCGGCCAAACAACAATGACGGCTGCAACCAAAAAATAGCCAGGCGTTGTGGCGGGCGCCTGTAGTCCCAGCTACTTGGGAGGCGGAGGCAAGAGACTTGCTTGAGCCCAGGAATTGGAGGTTGCTGTGAGCTGTGATGCTACAGCACTCTATCCAGGGTGACAGCTTGAGGCTCTGTCTCAAAAAAAAAAAAGTCCATTTGGCTTGGCACCTGTGACTCAAGAGGCTAAGGTGCCAGCCACATACACCTGAGCTGGTGGGTTCGTATCTAGCCCGGGCCTGCCAAACAATGATGGCTGAAAAATAGCTCAGAGTTGTGGCAGGCGCCTATAGTCCCAGCTACTTGGGAGGCTGAGGCAGAAGAATCGCTTGAGGCCAGGAGTTGGAGGTCGCTGTGAGCTGTGAAGCCACAGCACTCTACCCAGGGCCACAGCTTGAGGCTCTGTCTCAAAAAAAAAAAAGTTCATTTAATCCTCCACTCTTTGAGCTGGAGGAAGTGGGATACTAGCTATTCCTGAGTTCCAACTGGTGCTCCTTCCAAATCTTCACCCCATCCAGGAGCAGACACCACTGTCCCACCATTTGCATTGGAAACACATGTTGATGCTGCCTTGTTCAAGATGTTTGTACTTTAGGCCTAATTCTTCCTACCAAGCTGCTGGCCCTTATAGAAAGGAGTAAATGATCCTAGATCTGCCTAGTCCAAACCCCTCCCAGAAGCCTCTTTATGTGCCCAGATGTGGGGAAACAGCTGCAAACACAATAAACAGCACCCTGTGTACTTGGACACTTTAGTCTTCTGGGAAAGACAAATATAGTAGGAATTAAGAAAGTGCTGGGAGGGTGGCACCTGTGGCTCAGTGAATAGGGCGCCAGCCCCATATACCAAGGGTGGCAGGTTCAAACCTGGCCCTGGCTGAACTGCAACAAAAAAATAGCCAGGCGTTGTGGCGGGCACCTGTAGTCCCAGTTACTCAGGAGGCTGAGAGGAGAATGGCCTAAGCCCAGGAGCTGGAGGTTGCTGTGAGCCATGAAGCCATGGCACTCTACCAAGGGCAATAAAGTGAGACTCTGTCTCTAAAAAAAAAAAAGAAAGAAAGTGCTGGGAGAAACCCAGCTTCTGAAGGTAGATGTTAATAAGCAAAAGCCCATGTCCCACTGCCAGACATTTGGACTGGGTAGAATATATGTTCGATGTTTGGCAGATTTGAGGGTGGGCAGCATTCCAGGAGCTTGAATAAGGAATGTAGTTTTTGTGTGACTGTGAGTGACTTTGCACATGGTCAGCACTGCAGAACTTTAATAAAGTACAAGAACTTGCCCCTGACACCAAGGGCATGGGGTACACCATTTAGTCTCTGTGGGTCCAGCAGGCCACAGGCCAGGCACTGGGAACATCAGCAGCCTCTGCGTATTGAGCACCAGGCTCCTGACAGGGAACCAGCCCTAGTGCCCTCGCCCCGACTCACAGCCACCCCTGGGCCCTTTCAGGTACGGGTTGAAGTGTTTCGCGCAGAGGAGTTGATGGTATGTGCAGGGTTGACCTCACCCAGAATTGTCCCTTTGTATGGCGCTGTGAAGGAAGGCCCTTGGATTAACATCTTCATGGAGCTGCTAGAAGGTAAGGAGCCAGATCCCATTCTCCCTGAGAATTCAGGGCTGAGAGTTTCCCCTAGTCTTGCCCAGATTGCCCTTGGTAGCTGATCAATTTGTTTTTAACCTCTTGACCCTGTGACATCTGCAGGGCAGGCCTGCTTTCCCACCACCTGCCCTTGGCTGGCTTGGAGGCCTGGGAAAGCCCCTGTAAAATCTGGCCATTGGTCTCCTAGGTGGCTCCCTGGGCCAGCTAATAAAGCAGAAGGGCTGTCTGCCAGAGGACCGGGCCCTTTACTACCTAGGCCAGGCCCTGGAGGGACTGCAGTACCTCCACACACGAAGAATTCTGCATGGAGATGTCAAAGGTGAGGCTCAGGCCACCGTGGCCCTGGTCCCCAGTGGGCTCTTCACACCATCCTGCCTCATCTCCAACTTCTTGTGGGACCTCCCTGCTCATCTCTAGTGGCAGGGCCTGGGTCAGGCTGTCAGGGCTGTGCCCAGTGGGGAAGTAATGTTCTCTAAGCCCTCAGACTGGCACTGTGGTTTCTCATAGATGGTACCCACAGAGAACCCTGGAAAAGGGCTGGGGCAGCACCCCCGGAGTAAACCCTGCTCCTGTCCCCTCACCTCAGATCCTGCCTGCTGCCTGCCTCTACCCTGAGCCCACTCCCTCCTCCCTTCTTCCATGACTAATGAAACTAATCAGAAGCAGCAGCTGCCATGTAGGGACAGCCAGAAAGTTGCCTCACTGGAGACCAAGCCAATCCAGGGTGGGCTGGGGCCTGACATGACTCACCTATTCCTCTTCCTCCCTGGTGTCGGCATGACAGCTGACAACGTGCTCCTGTCCAGTGATGGGAGCCGTGCAGCCCTCTGCGACTTTGGCCATGCCATGTGCCTTCAACCTGATGGCTTGGGGAAGACCTTGCTCACAGGTAAGCCCCCACTGTCCCTCCCCACGATGCACTAGCCATATGCCTTCCATGCTTTCCACAGTGGGATTAAGAGATGCCAGCACTTTATGTCTATCCATGTATTTAAGCCCTGCAACCATCCTGGGTGATTATCAGGCTTTTGTTGTTAGTGTAAATGTGATAAGGAATGTCAGGTGATTTTTTTCTGCTTTCTTTGAGATAGAGTCTCTCTCTATCACCCAAGCTGGAATGCAGTGGCCTGATCATAGCTCACTGCAACCTCTAACTCCTAGGCTCAAGCGATCCTCCAGTCTCAGCCTCCCAGGGAGCTGGGACTACAGTCACTTGCCACCACCACGCTCAACTAATTCTTCTACTTTTTGTGAAGAGAGAGTCTTACTTTGCTCCGGCTGGTCTCACATTCCTAAGCTCAAGCAGTCCTCCCACCTCAGCCTCCCAGTGTGCTAGGATTATAGGCATTAGCCACCACGCTCACCCCAAGTACTCGTCTCTGGAACTCTTCTCATAAGGAAAAGAATGGAACGACTGGGTGACTCTCCCTAGGTTCCAGGCCTTCTGTCTTGGAGCCCCTATGCCCTCCTCTGTGCCTCAGTTTGTGTGGCCTTTTCAGGGGAGCTGTTTTGCTGGTCTGGGTCCCTAGCTATGCCACCTCTCTGACCATAGCAGGCCAGAAGCACAGTGGGCAGGCTATCCAAGAGGCCTGGGCTCTGTAGCTAGTGAAATACATATTTTTAACTCCTCTTTTTAATTATTAAAATAATCTGACTCAGCACCTATAGCTCCACGGCTAGGGCACCAGCCACATACACAGGACCTGGTGGGTTCGAACCCAGCCTGGGCCTGCTAAACAATAATGACAACTGCAACCAAAAAATAGCCAGGCATTGTGGTGGCGCCTGTAGTCCCCGCTACTTGGGAGGCTGAGGCAAGAGAATTGCTTAAGCCCGAGAGTTTCAGGTTGCTGTGAGCTGTAATGCCATAGTACTCCAGCCAGGGCGACATAGTGAGACTCTGTCTCCAGAAAAAAAAAAAAAAAACCTATTCCCAATGTGAAATATTTGGCTAGTACTGAGTGAAGCATATAAAAAAGGAGGAAGAAAAGAATTCTGACCATTCCTCTTGCCCAGAAAGATAATCATGAAGATTTTATCATAGACAATTTGATTATTTTTGACTGGGCCTAGTTAAGGCTATTATAACACAATTTTGCGACCTGCTTTTTTCATTTATGGCATTAAACATAAAATGATTTCATTTTGACCAAAGGAAAAAAAACTTTTAGAAATATCTGATTATGTATTGTTAAAGGGCTGTGTTGGTTAATCTTGAAGCCATAAACTGAACATGGGCAACCTGACCTCCACCGTAAAATAACTTTAGTGGGTTTTTTTTCTTATTACAAAAAAAATACTTTGTCTAACAGTTTTTGAAGTAGAGCTAAGCAAAAAATCTTAAATACAAATCAATGGGGGTGGGGTGGGGGAACACTGTTAACATCCACCATCAAGCTTTCCAGTCTTTTATGCATAAAACCTTTCTATTATGGGGTTGTTGTTTTTTTATTGACTAACATTTCAGGACTATCATACCAGTAATTTTATCTTCTATAACTTAATTTTCATTGTCCAGACCCTTTCCTGTTTTTTTTTTTTTATTATTTATTTATTTGAGACAGAGTCTCACTATGTCACCCTGGGTAGAGTGCTGTGATGTCACAACTCACAGCAACCTCAAACACTTGGGCTTAAGCGATTTTCTTGCCTCAGCCTCCCAGCTAGCTAGGACTACAGGCACCCGCCACTATGCCTGGCTATTTTTGTTGTTGTTGCAGTTGTCATTGTTGTTCAGCTGGCCTGGGTTTATGTGGCCGGCGCCTTACCCAGTGAGCTACGGGTGTCGCCCCCCCTTTCCCATTTTTAAAAAGTACTTTAGGCCAGGTGTGATCTTTCATGCCCATAATCCTAGCACTTTGGGAGGCTAAAGTGGGAGGATGGGGTGAGCCCAGGAGTTGGAGGTTGCAGGGAGCTATAATGAGACCACTGCACTCTAGGTCAGGCAAGATAGTCTCAAAACAGAGGAAGGAAGGGAAGGAGGTGGGGAGGGAGGGAGGAAGAGAAAAACCAGCACTTTAAGGATTTAGTTCAAAGGGCAGAGCCCATGTCGTGGATGATCCTTCTTTATACATGTCCCCAGTGGAGTCCCTGGCTTAGCTGCTCTCCAGCAAGTTTGACTTAGAGGTTATGATTCTGCATTTAAAGTTCTTTTATAGAGATAAATTCAGAGTACACCAAGAATTACCTGGGGTGGGCATTGGCGAGGCTCTCATCCATCAAAGTTCACAGGTGACTTTCCGTCTCGTCCACTTCTCAGGGGACTATATCCCTGGCACAGAGACACACATGGCTCCCGAGGTGGTGCTGGGCAAGCCCTGCGATGCCAAGGTGGACATCTGGAGCAGCTGCTGCATGATGCTGCACATGCTCAACGGCTGCCACCCTTGGACGCAGTACTTCCGGGGGCCGCTCTGCCTCAAGGTCAGTGACAGGCCTGGGGTAGCCAAGAGGGAAACCCTGCAGGGCCCTGGAGTGCAAGCTGCAGGCACATGTGAGCGGGGGAGGCTTCATTATATATATGAGATTCTGATAAAAATACTTGCCACCCAAAACTGGGGCCCGAGGGGAAATCCCAGCTGAGGCACTCAGGTTGATGGCAGGTGAGAGCCCTCTTCTGGCCACCTGGGCCACCTCCACCTGCCTCCTGACAGGCTGGGCCTAGACGCTATGATGTCTTGCTGCCTGGGTCTGGCCTGTCTCATCTGGATGCTTTTCTAGATAAAGTGCCAGCCCTCATTCTAGTCCATGCCTCTCCATTTTTTGTGACAGACCCCAACACAGTCTAGGGAGGTAGAGGAGAGGGGCAGAAAGCAAGAACAGGAAGCCGGGTACGGGGGAATGACAGGGAGGCAGGCATTACTTATCTATTGCCCTTTGCTCCCCAGATTGCCAGTGAGCCTCCGCCTGTGAGGGAGATCCCACCCTCCTGCGCCCCTCTCACTGCGCAGGCCATCCAAGAGGGGCTGAGGAAAGAGCCCGTCCACCGAGCGTCTGCGGTGGAGCTGGGGGGGAAGGTCAGCCAGGCGCTGCAGCAAGGTGAGAGCTCCCAGCGGGCAGACAGCCATGGGCCCAAAGAGGTAGCAGGGTAAAGTATTCACCCTCTCAGAGCTTTGTTTCCCCACCTGGACTATGAGGACACCAGTTGGGGAGTTGTGGTGATGTGAGTACAAGGCCTAGTGCTGGGCCTTGATGCAGAGGCAGTACCCCAGACATGTGGAAAAGGGTTATATATGTAAAGGGGGCTCAAACTCATTAGGAATCGGAGATTACAAAATAAAGGCAGAAAAAAAATTAAAAATAAAAAAATAAAGGCAGATACTACTCCATAGCCATTTGACTAGGAAAAAGCAGAAAAGTTGGTAGCACCAAAGTTGGTGAGGATGTGGGGCAGCGGAGCCTGGAGGCACCCCTAGGGGCAACATGCAGAAGGCTGCAGCCACTCTGGAGGTCACCTGGCCACACTCAGGCTGATATCTGCCCACTGGGACTGAGCTCCTCCATTTCTGGGTGCTCTGCCAAAGGAGCTCCCCAGATCCATAAAAGGGCACACCAGAGGGCATGCACTGCAGCTTTGTTTGTGGGAGTGGAGAGGCAAAGGGTAGGGGTACCCCAGGGAGCACCCAGCAGCAGCCATAAAGCCACAGTGCTGAGTGAGGAGCCAACCTTAGTTCCTGAGTGAGGGAACAAAACCTCGAGCATAATGTCTTTTTTTGTAAATTAAAAATTGATAAAAGAAAACAGCACACATTTTGCAGGAATATAATCAATTCAAAAGTAATGGGGGTGGGAAGTAATACATGGAACATAATAGAATGTCACCTGAGGGGTGAGCAGAGGAAGGGCAGAGGTTATAGGAATGAAAAATAAATAAAATCAATGACAAGGATGGCCCCCAGGCTGAACTCCACCCACCCACCCCGCCCCACTCATGTACACAAAGAAAAATGGTGCACTTGGGAGGCACCAACTGTCATCATGGGGTCGCAGATGTGGCCAATCGGGGAGGCTGGTTTACCTGGGAACTCTGAGTTAGTGTTGCCTCAGAGCTGTTTTTAAGTTTTCTCCTTCCTATTAAGAATCTACTCCTGCTCCTCCAGAGAAAAGGGCTGAGTCAGGCTGTTCAGGAATAATTAACAAATATTAACAAAGTCCTTCTCCAGAGCTGTTTCTATAGTTTTTGAATTTGCTACTGATACCTAGAAGGAAAATGGAATGAAAGAACAAAATAGGGTCCTATACCTGTTATGTGTGACCATCTTATTGAACACTGCCCTCCTAAATTGCCTCCCTTAGTGGCCCCAGCAGAGTCCCCTGTCTCTGGCCCCCTCTAGCTCTCCTCCACGGGGAAGAGGCCCTTCCTTTTCTGGCATCTGTGTGCAGCACGGTCCCATCTCACCACGTGTGCTCTCTCTTTCATAGTGGGAGGTCTGAAGAGCCCTTGGAGGGGAGAATACAAAGAACCAAGACACCCACCGCCAAACCAAGCCAGTCACCACCAGCCCCTACATGCCCAGTTGAGGGAGATCTCACCAGGGCACGCAGGGCCCCAGCCAGCTGAAGACACAACAGCTGGGGCCCCTCAGCTTCAGGCTCCTCTGCCACCAGAGCCCCCAGAGCCGAACAAGTCTCCAACCTTGCCCTTGAGCAAGGAGGAGTCTGGGATGTGGGAACCCTTGCCTCTGTCATCCCTGGACCCGGCCCCTGTCAGAAACCCCAGCTCGCCAGAGCGGAGAGCAGCCTTCCCTGAGCAGGAGCTGCAGCAACTGGAAATAGGTAGGGGCCACTGCAGCTGTAGCCCTCAGCCCCAGCCCAAGGCAGGGACAGAGTGTGGGAGGTCCCCGACCATCTAGCCAGCCTCCTCAGGCCTTTCAGTGTATCTGCTTCTCCCCGCAGAATTATTCCTGAACAGCCTGTCCCAGCCATTTTCTCTGGAGGAGCAGGAGCAGATTCTTTCCTGCCTCAGCATCGACAGCCTCTCCTTGTCAGATGACAGTGAGAAGGTGAGTCTGCCATGTCCAGGCTGACCTTCCCAGCCCTGACACAGAGCATGTGGCTTTGTGTGCAGCTGTGAATGGGCTGTGCAAGTCGTGGGTGAAGGGAGGGTGGTGGGGGTCATCCCTTCCTGCTGGGACGGGTCCTGATTTCCCATTTCCAATACTCCTGGGAATTAGGGAATGTGTTTAGCTACTGGGGAGAGTGGGGGGCAGGACTTGGTCCCCCACAGAAGTACTCCTCACCCTCCCCAAGCAGGAGCCATGAGCAGCTCCTCATCCAGGAGAGGGCACAGGACTCCTTTGCCCCAGTGAGATCAAAGCCAGGGATTGTGACCTGAGTCTGTGCCCCTCTTGTTTCAGAACCCATCAAAGGCCTCACAGAGCTCAAGGGACACACTGAGTTCCGGGGTACACTCCTGGAGCAGCCAAGCAGAGGCTCGGAGCTCCAGCTGGAACATGGTGCTGGCCCGGGGACGGCCTACTGACACCCCAAGCTACTTCAATGGTACAGTCTCCACAGCAGCTGACCTCCCTGGGACTAAGGACTCATTGAGGGGGTCATGTCCCTCTTCCCCTGGCACAGTGGGAAAAGGGAGAGGAAGTCACCTGGGCCCATGAGCCTCTACTGATGGGGCACTGAAGGACCAGAAGGCCCCTGAGCCTGGGGAGGAGGGAAGTCTGTCATAGCCTGGAGTAAGAAACTGGGTGATTGGGGTGGCACCTGTGGCTCAAAGGAGTAGGGCGCCAGCCCCAAATGCCGGAGGTGGCAGGTTCAAAACTAGCCCCGGCCAAAAGAACTGCAAAAAAAAAAAAAGAAAGGAAGAAACTGGGTGATTAATGTCTTCTGAAGGGAAAAAAGAAGGAACAGGACCCAGAAGCATTTTAATCAAGAACTTGGCAATAAGTTTGTTAGAATCCTTCTCTGGGATTTGAAATCAGAAGATGAAGACAACATTTAATTTCCAAGCTTGATTGCATTGGTAATGTGATTTTGCTAGAATAAGGGCTTCATTAGGTGTCAACTTCCTGGCCCTCCCCTGGGCCAGCGGGACTCATGGCATCAGGCCCCCATGACCTGACCAAAGGCTGCTTCAGCTCAGGGGACAAAGTTCCCACAATCACATTTCAGAGTCTTTGTGTTTAGTTCCTTTCTGCTTCTCATCCAGGTTGGAATTCTATTCCCTAAGGAGCCAACCTTAGCTTGTGGCAATGTGCAGGCAAATTCCAGGCTTTGACAGCCAGGAAGAACTCATGGGTGTATAATAGTAGGGCTGTTCCAACCTAAATTTCATCTCTGCTGCTTCATCACAGCCACACCTCCCCTCTAAATAGAGCAGAGTGACTCTTAAGTAAAGGTTCCCTCAGCCCCTGACAGGACCCTGCTCCTTAGGGAGCTAGCAGTCACTGTCCTGACTGTCACCCTACCTGCTTTCTAGGTGTGAAAGTCCAAATACAGTCTCTCAATGGTGAGCACCTGCACATCCGAGAGTTCCACCGGGTCAAGGTGGGAGACATCGCAACTGGCATCAGCAGCCAGGTAAGAGGACAGGCACACATATAGGGGCAGACTGCCCAGAGGCCAGAATACCTGGCCCTGCCCTCCAGGAAGATGGCTTTTGCATAGAAGAAATGGCACCTGAGGGAACAGTTGGACATGGCTTCGGATGTCTCCAAGGATTTCAGGGCAAGGCTGGCAATGGTGATTGAGGGGTTCTCAGGACCCGTACTTGGGCCAGGCAGATTTTCCAAGACCTCAGAATGATAGGCAGACAGTGCCCTTAGGCCTGCCCACATTGCTGGAGTGGGATGTCTGCACTTTCAGGTGGCTTCTGAGCCCCATGCCACTCTCACTCCCTGGTTTGCTCCACCCTCAGATCCCAGCTCCAGCCTTCAGCTTGGTGACCAAAGATGGGGAGCCTGTTCGCTATGACATGGAGGTGCCAGACTCGGGCATCGACCTGCAGTGCACCCTGGCCCCTGATGGCAGCTTCGCCTGGAGCTGGAGAGTCAAGCACGGCCAGCTGGAGAATAGGCCCTAGCGCTACCTCTCACCGCCGGCTCCGCTGTGCCGGCAGCAGCTCCCTAATGCCCTGAGACACAGGCTCAGCCTGGGACCAGGGGCGGCAGCAGGGAAGTAGGGGCAAGCAGCACGCCTCTCCCGGGATTTCCCACCTGAGGCCTGCCCGCCAGGAGAACACTCCGCCCATGTGAGGAGACAAGGAGGAAGGCAGGACTCTTCCTCAGGGAATGAAGAGGATCTTCTCTGTCCTGCTCCAGTCGAGTTGGCCTGGCCTGTTTGGATCAGTGACCACTTGCTGGTACTCAGGGGAGAGCAGCTTCTGGCCTGGGTGGCCCCGTGGCCGCCAGGCAGTTGTGAGGGTGTTGAGAGTCTAACGGCCCACACCACATCTGGTGCAGGACCAGGGCAGCAGGTGTGCCCACCCCTGGGTTCCTAGTCACCTAACTCCCTTTTAGATCTAGGAGGAAAAAATGACTGACACTGGGAAGTCTCTGTGGTGAAATACACTACACTTCTCAGGGTGTCACAACACGGGTCCTGAGTTGAACTCTGGTTCAGCCAGGGACCAAAGAAGGTGTTTAAGTGGTTCTCAGTCCCCAGCATGTGCTCCTGTGCTGCTGGCCCTGCTCTGCCCTAGAGCAGCAGGCCCAGCACTGCCACTGACTAGCTGTCACTCAGTTCTTTCATCAGTAAAGGTGAAGGGTGACAGGAATGGTCTGTGGATGAGGCATGACAGATGCTAAAGAAAGCAGAGGGTATAGGTGTGCCTGTGCCCTGGGTCCAACTGTCAACACCCACATGCCAGTTCCCCAGGAGCGCAGCTGGGCATCACACTCCCCCTACCCTGCCCCTATTGTAGGGCACTGCCGGTGACACTTTGCACTCTGATGACCTCAAAGCACTTTCACAGCCACCCTCTACCAGGGTGGATCAGTGGGTCTGTGTGAGCACAGCAGACAAGGAGGTGGGGTGAACAGTCTTGACCTGCCCACGTTTGTGAACCCTTTTCCTATTTCTCTAAGACGAGCACCCCTTCCTTATTACCCCAGCCCAGCCTCTACTCTGGGGGAGAGGGGGAAATTGCTCAGGACTCATGTAGCATTAAATCAACTGTGAATCACTGGGGGCAGAGAACACTGAGACTCCTTGGAAGAAGCTTGTCCCCATGTCTTGCCAAGGTAGCCTGTGTTCAACTGTTTGCATCAAGACAGACTGCCCGCAGGGAGAGCCCCCCGCCC
Organism: Perodicticus potto; assembly: GCA_963574655.1. Taxonomy (NCBI): domain Eukaryota; kingdom Metazoa; phylum Chordata; class Mammalia; order Primates; family Lorisidae; genus Perodicticus; species Perodicticus potto. The sequence continues at coordinate 21,461 of CAUYRH010094965.1, forward strand.
AGCATGTAAAGAACTGCAGCCTTGATACTGCAGAATTGGAGTTGTAGAGAATTCTTTATTAAGCAATAAAGTTTGGGATGAAGACAAGTATTTCTAGGCCATGGGCGTCTCCTGCTTGCCTTCTTGGGATGTTTTCAAGTCTTCCCCTTGTATTGGGCAAGTACTGCCTCAACCCTTGAGTGGGGCAGCTGTTTCCCACCCCTCCTCCCAGGGATGCTATCCATTCTGACCAGAATGCCCTGCGCAGTGGCACAGGGAGGTCCCTGGCCAAACACTGCAGGCCCAGAGAAGGGAGAAGAGACACCAAAGCCTGCACGTTGTTGGACAGCCCAGAACATGAGAGGGACATGGATGGGGCACTGGCCAGTGACCAGGTGTGGGTGGGGAGTGTGCACCATACACCCTCCTGCCCCTTGCTCCTGAGGTGTGGTTTCCCCGGAACCGCTCTGGGTTTGGGCCTGGACTCCTGCCTCTTCCATATGCCTGTGGAGGGCCTTCATGGTGTCAGGGATGACTTTCTGGGAATGAGTTCCTTGGTCATGGGGCAGGGACACACTGGAGGCCTTGTCTACTCTGGCTCCACACCTCCACTGCAGTGCAGAGAGCCGTGAGTGTGCCACGTGCGCTTCGGTTGATCCAACACATCCTTGCAAGGCTCGTGGGCCACGAGGGGGCAGTGGCCTTGCGCCTAGCGTGTGCAGGGCAGGTACACAACCCAGTCCCGCAGGCGCCGGGCTTACCCGTGGCTGCGATCCTCACGGTTCTGGGCCTGCTGCAGGACGCGAGGAACCCAGGTCTTCGGGTGGGGAAGGGTTCTGGGCCGGCAGCCCTCAGACAATGACTCCCTCGCTGCACTCGCGCGGGAACCGGAGCGCCGTTTCCGGAGTGCCAGGTCGCGGTACGGACGTCACAGAGGCGCCAACATCACAGGCGCCGGCAGCCCTGGCATCTCCAGTGTCCCCAACTCCCCAGCCAAAGAGCGCACTGGAGGCGGAGGGGCAGCAGCCACCAGCCCGCTCCCCGCCTCCCAGACAGAGCCTCGGTCAGCATGGGGGTAACAGGTGGGAGAGGGCGGGCCCACGGTGGAGCGGGGCGGGACACCCGGGGACTGCGGTGGCGGGGGGTGGGGGCTGGGGCGGGGCACCCGGGGACAGTGGTGGCGGGGAGGTGGTGGGGGAGCGGGGGGATAGGGGTGCGCGGAGAGGGCGGCCAGGAATCGGCTCGGGCGGGGCTCCTCCCCCTATCCCAAACTCCCTACCCCCGCAACCCCAGCCAAACCTTCCCTTGTACCCCGACTGTCGCTCGCAGCCTCAGCCTGCACCATGCACACGCACGTATGCAAGGACACGCGTGCACACCTTGGGTTAAAAGGCCGCACTTTCAGCCGGTTCTTGGTGAGGTTCCGGGCCCACGGAAGGGGTAGCGGCCTTGCGCACGTGAATTACCATCCCTGCAGATGATCCCAATAATCACGTCCAATTGCCCCTGGTTGATGTTTGAAGCTTTTCAGGGAGGAACAGTCTGCAACAAAAGATGTTGAGTGCCCCTTGGTGCATGTAGACTAATCTGTTCCCATGAACAAAAGATATTTCACCTCAGAACCCTGAGTCTCCCCTTCCTATGGCGGGGCTCAAATCCCTGCTGAAATGGAGCTTTCTTTTGGGGATCATCTCTCCCAGGAGATCAGGGACTAGCATTAAAAAGACTCAGAAATCAACCGCAGAGCAGCTTAGTCCCCTTTCTGAAATTTGTGGAATAACAAATTTACACAGACACCTTAAATCTCCCCTGCAATTACTGCATCCCTTTCAGGGGCCTGTGCTAGGCTCTGAGCCTGATACATTGACTAAACAGGTTAAAATGTAAGCTGGACAGCTAGGTTTGTCTGTCACACTACAGATGACACTGGTGATTTGAGTTGGGCTTTCAGGCATGAAAGACGGCTTTAGGTATAAGAAATAGCATGTGCAAAGGCACAGAGGCACAAAAGGCCATGTGCTCTAGAGTGGCTTGAACTTGGGGCAAGGGAGTTGGATGCCAAGAAGTGAAAAATAATGGGGGGGGGTCACCCCAGGCTTGATCTTTGAGGCTGCACTAGAATCAGGGCATGACTAGATGTCGTAGACTCGCTCTGGGGTCACTGAGAAGCCCCGTTGGAGAACATGTTTGCAGTGGTCACCTGCGGCCTAAAGAGAGTTAAGATAGCACAATGAGTAGCATCATGGGGTTTGGAACCAGACAGGTTCAGGTCATGTGCTGCTCTTCATAGCTCTGGACCTTACGTACATTTCCTCATCATTGAAAAGAAAGTGGAGCCATCTGTGCAGAGAGTAGCTGTGAAGATGAACTGTGGCAAAGCACTGAGCATCAAGTGCCCATGGGTAGGACGTCCTAGGTGTGTGTTGGCTCTGATGCTGGGAGATGAGGAGGGAGGCAGTGAGGCTAGAAGGGCACGGATAAGGTCAGCAGAGAAGTGAAGAGGTCAGGAGCTGCAAAAGTGAGGGGGAATCAAAGTGACCTGGGTTTCTAATTTGGCTGAAAGGATGGAGGGTGAATGGGATTGAAGATTGGAAGGTAACAAGATGAGAGACTGGAAAAAAAGGCAGAACTCTTGGCCAGGTGAGAGCCTAGATCAGCAGGATGTGAACTTGAGGTAAGAAATGGAGGACAGGCGTGGGCATGGTGGTTCATGCCTGTAACCCTAGCACTTTGACAGGCCATGGAAGGAGGATCCCTTAAGCTCTGGAGCTTGAGACCAGCCTGAGAAAGAGACCCCCCCCATCTTTACTAAAAATAGAAAAATCAAGCAGGCCTCATGGTGGGCACGTGTAGCCCTAGCTCCTCAGGAGGCTGAGGCAGGAGGATCACCTGAACCTTAGAGCTGGAGGTTGCTGTGAGCTAGGCTGATGCCACAGGATTCTAGCCTGGGCAACAGAATGAGACTGTCTCACTTTTTTAAAAAATTTTTTTTAATTTTTCACGATTGTAAGAGGGTCTTTACCTAACAAATGAAATCAGTATAACCGGGTTTCTTGTACCCTCAATTAATCCCCAACAATAAATTTAAAAATTTTTTTTAATTTTTAATAAAAATTAGAAATTAACATGGCTCGGCACCTGTTGCTCAACGGGCTAAGGCGCCAGCCACGTACACCTGAGCTGGTGGGTTCAAATCCAGCCCAGGCCCGCCAAACAACAATGACGGCTGCAACCAAAAAATGGCCGGGTGTTGTGGCAGGCGCCTGTAGTCCCAGCTTCTTGGGAGGCGGAGGCAGGAGACTCGCTTGAGCCCAGGAATTGGAGGTTGCTGTGAGCTGTGATGCCACGGCACTCTACACAGGGTGACAGCTTGAGGCTCTGTCTCAAAAAAAAAAAAAGAAATTAATAAATAATTTACATTATTGTGACTATATAACTACTGTTCACTGCAGAGCCTGAAAGGGTACCACAATTACCTAATCTTTCCTACATAGTGTTCTGTTTTTCCTGGAGTTTCTAGTTGTCTTTTTCTTGTACTCTTTGGTTTTATCATAGTCTTATTAGTTTTCTTCAACCTCTATATCTAGTCAACTATTCTATCAGGTTTTCTCTTTTCAGACCTACTGCCCAGTACCCTCTGTCTTTCTGCACCAATAATTTTTGTAAAGACAGTTTCACTTTGTTCTCCTTGGTAGAGTTACATGGTGTCATAGTTCACAACAACCTCAAACTCTTGGGCACAAGGGATCCTCTTGCCTCAGCCTCCCAAGTAGCTAGAACTATAGGTCCCCGCCACAATGCCTGGCTATTTTTATTTTATTTTTATTTTTTTTATATTATTGTCTTTGTTACTAAATCATAGCTGTGTACAATAGTGCAATCAAGGGGTACAATGTGCTGGTTTCATATACAATCTTAACTATTTTCATCAAACTGATTAACATAGGCTTCCTGGCAATTTCTCCGTTATTATATAAAGACATTTGTATTCTGCATTTAGCAAGGTTCGCCTGTACCCCTCTAAGATGCACCGTAGGTGTGGTCCCACCAATTACCCTCCCTCTGCTTCTAGTCTTACCCCCAGAATGTTCACCTAAGGTAAAACCTGTTTATTAAAGTCTGTATGCTGCACAGGTGCTGGTCACAGGTCCTGTTGTTAGACTGGAGACTTCTAACTACTAATCTATGTTTTCAATTACTGTGACATAGTCTATATTCCACTTAGAAGAGATAACCTTTATTTTGTGAGACTCAATGTTGTGAATGAAAACTGTATCATTTATAAAGTAAGGTTAAGAAAATGGGAACCATCTAAGATATTAGGGTGAGAGGGGAGGACAGGTTTTCAAAGCAATTTGCACCTAGATTTTAAGGCCTGTCTATATAATTTCAGCCTACATCAAGTAATTCTGTTTAGGACACAGCTGGTACATTTGATGATCAAAAACTCTTAAGGTAGTAATTGGATGGAGTAATCAGACAACAAAGTCATTGACTGGGCAGGTTACTCTAAATCTTGATATTGTATGAAGCACAAAAAAGGAATATTGTCCTGGTAAGCAATGGAGCTTTTGATATTCAATCACTGGAGTATTCTTCTTCTCTACATTTTATGCTCATTATGTCATTAACTGCTGTTCTCTTAGCCTGCTCTGATATTGTGCAGTACATTCCATATCTAGGAAAGAAAGTACTAGAAAAAAGCCATTAGAATTGTTATGTATTCTCATTGGTTTTGATGATTACTTATTTAAGATAGAAAATATATTTTGTTTCTTGATTGTCAGAAAGAAACATCAGTTGCCATTCATTCAAATAACGCATATTGATTTAATTTTTTTGTTTTTGTATTTGTTTTATTTTCTGGGAGTAAAAAGTGTTAAAAAGGTTTATTTTTTAACTTGGGAATGGGGAGCACATCAACAAGTGCAATGGGCAATAAAACTTGTTCCCTACCTAGATTATGGTTGGTTAAATAAAGAGTGTGTGGTGGATAGGAAGCCTGCAAGTGTAACAAAGAAGCTATTAGCTGGAACACTGGTGAGAAATGATGGTGAGAACCTGGATGTGGGTAGTGACAGGGCCCTTAGGGTGCATACTCTGAATTTATTGTTAGAATTCCAAGTCAAAGTCAAGGATCTCATTCTTCCATGGGTCTAAGAGAAATTAAGGTGAGGTCTTTGGTCCAAGTTTTAGTAGGGACAGAGGTTTTGTGATAATCTTGGGTTAACTAAAACATTTGTTATTGAGCTACATGTCATCATGACAAAAAGAAAAGAGATAAAATTCTATACTTTTAAGGTATATGGGAGTAAATTAAATTTATTGGATCACTGTCATTTTCTATAAATGTATTTTAGTTAGGTTTTTTAATAACAGCCTCTTTAATCTCCCTTTCTTTAGTAATTCCTTGTATTTTCTATTTTTACTCTACTTTTCTTCAGATTATTAGAAACGTTCCCATGTTGTAGCATTTACTGCTATCATTTATATCAGGAAAGCTTCCTGTGTACGAGCAGTGCTATGGGGCTTGTGTGTGGGTGGGGTGGGATTGAGATGGGGAGAGAAGGGAGAAAGAGTAATAAATAACGTCTGAGAATTGGGCTGGTGTTTTTTTCCTGCTTGAGAGAAGCTTCAGATGTCTGTTTGGCTCTGGCTCAATTGCTCTATAGGAGTAACTGAATAAGGGCACATAGAGGAGGGGTGAAGGCAATTAAAACCTTGAACATCTTAAATGTCCTTCCTAATTAAGTGGTGAGGATGGAAAATAAAACATCTGCCTAAGCTTTATTTTTGTTCTCTCTTTAAATGTCTGATGAGGGATGGGAGTTCATGTCCCTTACAAGGATAGAACTTTTAAAATAACAACTCTGAAAACAAAGTTTAAAATATTTTGTTCATTATAATCTGCTTTTTATGAACTTTTCATATAAAGCCATCTTTATGTGATTTCTCCAGACCCCTTTACCTACGTCCTTCTCCCCACCCTTGCTTGTCACTCCAACTTTGAAGCACCCAATTCTCTGAAGTATTAATGGAGACAGTTCAAGTATCTAACTGCTCAGTTTCTTTTGTTCAAGTTGCTTTTGGTACTTGCTGGGAAATGCTCTGAAAACTGAACCAGCTACTGAAAACAAAGGCCAACGGTGTTGTCCCTCCTGGTAACGCACTGTGTGATTTGTTCCCACCTCCTGTTCACGACTCATTAGCCCCTAAGTACAGAAAAGGTTGCTCCTCTGTAATAAAAGGAACGGACCCAGCTTGGAGTCCTTTTTTGCCTTTTCCTGTGTTTTATTTGGGTGCACTCACAGTTCTCCGTCTTCATTAGTGACTTGGCAGGGAGCTGGCACAGTGCTGAGACTAGCTTTTGCAAATTCCCTGGGGTGTATCAGAGATCTCAGAACCCAATACCCTACTATAAAAATAAAATACTGTGCTTCAAACGACCTTTTGATGGAACAAAGCTATACATTCCAATCTGCCTTGGTCTCTCAAATTACAACCGTGCCAAGTGCCATTTTTGCATTTTGCACACACCTTCCCACCTCCCACTCCCCACTTTCTTCCCACCTCTGAATGTGGTTCTTTAGGTATCTTCTGTGTCAGGTAAATGTTTATGTGTGTGTGGAAATGCAGGCTTTGGCAGAGACTATTAGTATTTAAATCACACTTCCGGATAGTAGTTTCTTATGAGAGAAGTAGGCAGGAGATATTTGTGGGCTTTTATGCCCTAAGTGATATTATTTCAGATTTATATCTGACACTAGGAAAGTAAGTGAAAACTAGAGATAATATAAAAAACTGAGTTACATATTTATAATTCAGGTCATTTGTCCTGATTTTCCAGAGTGGCCAAATCGTTGTTTTATTTAAAACCCAGGTGCCTGGAGACCTTTCCCTGACTCTAGAAGCCATATGTGTGTGTATAAACTGTAATAAAGTATTACACTAAGATGGACAAGATGTCTATCAAGTGTTTTTGTAAAACACTTTGAGTACCGGGTGATTTACTGTATCTTGTTAAGTTTGTAGCATTTATATGCTTTAGTTCATGGGAACTGATTGCTGTACTTATTTTAAGGCAACATGGAAAAATAAAAACAGGGACCTCTTTTGATGAATGATCAGTCTAACTTTAGAAAACCCAACTCTCTTACCCCTTACTCTCTTTCATAAATATGTGAAATAATTATTTTCACATTATAATTTTAATAACAGTGTGAGATTAGCAGTTTTTCTTTTTTGTTTGTTTTTTGAGACAGAGTCTCACTATGTTGCCCTCTGTAGAGTGCCATGGCGTTACAGCTCACAGCAACCTCAAACTCTTGGGATTAAGCGATTCTTTTGCCTCAGCCTCCCAAGGAGCCAGGAATATAGGTGCCTGCTGCGTTCGCTCGGCTATTTTTCTGTTGCAGTTGTTATTGTTGCTTAGCTGGCTGGGGCTGGGTTCAAACCCGCCAGCCTCGGTGTATATGGCCGGCGCCGTAACCACTGTGCTATGGGCACCAAGCCAGATTGTAGTTTTAATAAATTGTAAATTCTCTAAATAAAATTTCAAATTACATTGCTATCACATTTCAGTAATACTTTTTGATTATATGAGATATTTAGGACCTTAGTTTGTACAATATTAAGTTATTTAAGAAAAATTCCTTTTGATTCTATAGTAAAATAATATACATGTGTAAATATCTGATGTCAGTTTTGGTTTTTGCTTCAGGTTTACTAACATGCCTTAATTTTCTATAGGAAATGTATGATAGACTGTATTTTTTTTTAAAAAGCTTATATAAGTAAGAGATACATGTTTCATAGTCTGGGTCTATGTGATTTTATATTTTATATTGTGTTAAACAAAGTAGATTGTCTCTTCCTCCCTGCTACCATAGACAATAGTGAGAGGAACATCCTGGCACTCTCCAGGGTTGATACTCAGGGATAGCACTGCAGGGTCACTGACATACACATTGCGAAGGTCACTGAGTACGGCCAGATTGCTTTCTGGAATGGCTGCACCAGTCTGTGTCCCACCAATAGTGTATGAACAATCCTCCTGCCCCACTGTCTTGCCAATATTTTTATATGCTTAGAATTTCTCATTTTTCCAACCCAACACGGTACTTAACTTGCATTTCTCTGATTTCCAATGAAGTTGAATACTTCTTTATATACTCGTTAGTTATTTGGCTTTTTACTATCTTGATTTGAGACTTCATATTGATGATGATCTTAATTTTGAGTTGGTCAAACATATTGTTTTTTTAAATCTGATAGTTTATGCTTTTGGAGTCCAGGGCCACAGGATTATTCTCTGGTATTTTTTTCTGTCAGCCATTTAGGCTTTAATTCATATGGAGGTCACCTTTGGATACATGTATAATGGCTTTGTTGTAGGTAGCAGATTCATACTTTGGAATACAGTGCAATGGTTTAGTATGAATTAGAGGGCTCTACTGTATATGGATACATTTCCAAAAGACTATTTAGGAAAAAATGTAAGAAAAGAAGGCTGTACATTGCACATTGCCATTTATAGAACTTTAGAACACTCATATATACCAGACACACATATTCTATATCCAAAGATAGATACAGGAAATGAAGTTTTCATTTGTTTGGGAAAAGGAGAGAATAGAGGAGTAAAGATAAGGGAGGAAAAACAAGAAAATAAATTAAGCCCGGCCCAGGCAGTGGCTCATGCCTGTAATCCCAGCACTCTGGGAGGCTGAGGCAGGTGTATTGCTTAAGATCAGGAGTTTGAGACCAGCCTGAGCAGGAGTGAGACTCCATCTCTAAAAAAATAGCTGGGTGTTGTGGTGGGCACTGTAATCCCAGCTATTTGGGAGGCTGAGGCAAGAGGATCTCTTGAGCCCAATGCGGTTGCAGTGAGCTATGACACCACAGCTCTCTACCGGGGGCTAGAAAGTGAAACTGTTTAAAAAAAAAAAAAACTAACACTGGCCTTGCATAGACTGATAATAATAGCAAACTTTGGAGTGAGGAGTGTAACTAATCTAGTAGTCTAGAGTTGAAGTGAATGTAATTTAGGAGAGATGACCAGAAACTAAGTTAATGATGAATAGTAATAACAAAGAAAAAGGCTATTTGAAGAAAAGTAGAAATAAAATATTTTAAGTGTTAGGATTCATAAGAAAGGTGACCATTGGGGAGTAAAATGCTCCTCAATATCTATGTCTGGTGGTGCTCTTTCAATTTTTAAAGCATTTTGTTGTATAAATAGGAATTTCTTTTTTTCCCCTTAGGTGAAGTTATCTGTAAGAAGGAAAGCAGATGTTTCTCTTCAAGTTCATATGTACACCTGCTGTAAGACAAAATGAGTAGTTACCATAGGAGCAGGATCTGGTTATTTTTTGTGTTGCTTGTTAAAATAAAATTCTTTTCTTGGCAAGTGTAGGTTTATAATTAAGTTATTTATCATATATTCTTTGGCTTCATGTTAAATTTGATGATGTATAGAAGCAAAGTGCGGGTGGTTACTTAGAAATTAGATGAATGTGTTATTTCTTAGGCATTTATCATTTGATGTGTAGGTTCTTCCTGTTCATAACAAACATTAAACATTAATTACATACAAAGGGAAGAAAGTGAAAAATGGTCTTGGCTGAGAACTATGTTCTCAACTTATTTTCAACCCACCAACACTCTTGAGGAATATGATACACTTCCATTAATAGAAGTCATGCTGTCTTGGGATCATACTCAATTATGTTACAATGTAAAGGAGTCTCTTTTATCACATATAGATTCTGTATTACCTCTCTTTAATTTCATGTGTATTATTTTTGGCTGAATTATTTCTGTTGCTACCTACTCTTTGCCCTCCCTATTTATTTTTATGTCTATATATGCAACACTATACTTGTGTTTTATCTTGTTTATTCCTCATTGCAACCTGTATATTATAGCTAAAGCCTGAGAAAGGTTAAGTGAATTTTTCTAGGGTTATATAGCAGTAAGTAACAGAGCAGAATTGGAAGCCACCTGTAACTTCCAAAATTCATCCTTTTCCTACTTTACTGTACCATAGTTTTCATGGATATTATATAAAATTTCTATTGGTGTATCATATGAAGTCTTCAATAGACTCAATAATTTCTTTTTTTTTTTTTTAGACAGAGTCTCACTGTGGCGCCCTTGGTAGAGTGCCGTGGCATTATAGCTCACAGCAATCTCAAACTCTTGGGCTTAAGTGATTCTCTTGCCTCAGCCTCCCAAGTAGCTAGGACTATAAGTGCCCTCCACAACACCCAACTATTTTTTGTTGTAGCTGTCATTGTTGTCTGGCTGGCACGGGCTGGGTTTGAACCCGCCATCCTCGGTGTATGTGGCTGGTGCCGCAACCACTGTGCTGTGGGCGCTGAGCCAGGCTCTTTAATTTTTGAGGGGAACCTTAACCCTTCTCTCTGCTTTAGCAAGCTTCAGTTAGTGCTGAAGCTTTAAGTTGTACCAGAGAAAATCTGTATTTAGGTTTATTTTAGAATGAGAACTTTGAACTCTGATGTCTGATTGCTCAAAAACCTGCTTCTTAGAAGTGGCGTTTATAGAAGATTATGTGAATGACTTACTCTCCATCCATTTCTTTGGATTGTATACAGTTTAGTTTCAGGCCAAATCATACACCATCTAAGAGCTATGTACTTGGACTCAGCCACTTTTACTCCTCATAGAACTTTCTTCCTCCCTCCCTGCTTCTCTCCCTGCCTCCCTTCTCTTTTCTCTCCCTCTCCACCTTCCTCCTTTCCCCTCCCTTTTCCTCCCTTCTTCCAACTCCTTTTTGATTTATTAAGTCACTGGCCTTCAACAATGGACATGTTAGCAAATAGCTGAATAAAATTCAGTATTCTGCCTGTGACTGAGTTTTCACTGAGGCACCCTCCCATACACCACACCACATCGTCTGTGAGAGGACTTGGAGATGAAATTCTCAAATCTCAAGGTCAGAAGACAATGATTGATTTTTTAAAAATTATGTAGTTATTTTGAATCTTATACTTGATTATATTTTCTTCTTTACTTTGGTTACAAGGAATGTAAGAGCCAAATTTGCAGACCATCTGTAATAGCTGTCAAGGAATGAAAGATGTGTATTTGTGTGCCTTTACTCCTGGCATTATTTTCTTATCTCTGTTCCTCTTTGATCTCATGTTTCTTTATTATCTATTTTATCTGTTTATGTTGAATTTTCATAAACTGCCACAAACCATTATGCTGATGATGGATATAAATATACAAATAACACACATAAAAATAGTTAAGCTTTCATGACTTGATAGTCAAATCACATTGCTCTTTGGAATATCACAGGTACACATTCATCTTCCTTATTTGTTTTCCTCCTTTCTTTTATCTCCTACTCATTTTCCATTGTTTATTATGGGTTTCTTTCTTGACTAATGGATTTATAGAGTTTCAGAATTGTTGAGTGTCAACATAAAGAGCTTTTTTTTCTGAAAAATTTGTCTCATTAATTTATATTTCTCTACGTTCATATTTTTTAGTAAAAGCATAAATTTAATTTTTATGAAAACATTTGCCTCCCTAAACAATTTAGCTAATTTGGATATGTTTTTATCTAGGATATAAGTAGGGAAATTTGGTATCTCAGAGGAGCGTCATTTATAGAAGTTTTTGAGACTTTATATAGAATGGACTGACTTTTGCAGTTTGTTCTCATGAGGGTAGTGCATTCCTTGTGCATTGCCTAATTAACATCTCTAATCAGAGGATGAGCTGGTACTTCAGACCACCTGAAACTACACATATCATTCTTCCCCCAAGTAAAATTACCCCTGCCATTTTCTCTCTTTCTTCTCTACTCCCTTTGCTATTTTGGTGAAGAACGTGGCTCTGTACCTAGTCACTCAAACCATATACATGGGAGTCAAATTAGACTCCTGTAATCAGTCACTCAGTCCTTTATATTTTACCTACTTACAGCTTTAAAGGTAGCCCTTCTCCACTCCCACTGCTATTATGTATTACAAGTGCCTTGCACATGATTTTGCCTAAGCAGGCACTAAGAGTTCTTGGTTGAAAAAAATGAACAAAAGAATGAATGAATGCCAGCTAGATTGTCTTAGTTTCATTGCTTCTGTCTGGACTACTTTAAAATCCATGCCTCTGATCTAACCCCTTCTAATCCATGTTCTACAAAGTTATCACAATGATATTCGTAAAGTGCAAATTAAGTCCTGTCACAAGTGGTTAAAATCTTGAATGGCTCTTTCCAGATTCTGGGATTAACTCAGGTTAGTGTCAAGGCCTCTCATGCTAAGTCTCCTGCATCTTTCTGACCTTACCTCCCACCTTTTCTCCTCCTGACCTTGCCTTTCTGTCTTTGTCCTATGGCTGCATGCTCCATTTCCTCCCACATGCTATTTACTCCGCTGAATACCTAGCTGCAGCCTCACTGGGTGGGATCTCCTGACTCCGCCAGGCTGATTCAAATGCCTTTCTCTGCTCTCACATCCCTTCATGCGCAATATCCTGATTCTTCCCCTGTTAAATTGCTGTCCTGACTGACTGACTGACTGACTGACGAGGGCCTTTCTGTTTGTCAACACAGGTTCTTTGCTCCTGTACCTTTTGTGAATAACTGATTGTTTATTGGCTGACTGACTATGGACTAGAATAGTTTGTAGGTTATAATCCAGTGGAACCATTCATTCATGTAATAATTATTTACTGAGTATTTATTATATACCAGATATTGTTTGAGAGGCTGGAGATACCACAGTGAGCAAAATAGTACCTGCCTAGGCTATTAAAAGGGAAGCAGACAGATGTATAATACTGAGAAGCATTAGGTGCTAGGAGGAAAACGAAGAGGGACAAGGACATTCTAAAGCATATGGTCAAACTCTGTCTAAAGGGGGGAACTTTGAGCAGAGACCTTAATAAAGTGATGGTGGTGCTGGAGAGGGCTGGTTCACAGCAGAGGGGAGAATAGCATTCTTGTGTGTGTGCTATGTACCAGGGAGGTCCTGTTCTAGACGCTCTGGACAGCAGTGGACAAGATTGGTAAGATCAGCACTGTTTATTGTTTAACCATGCAGTCTGTTCCTTGTAAATATTACATATTCTAATTCAAAACCCCTCCTTTCTTTAATAGCTTGGTTTTCTGAAGCTGAAAAACCTCAACATGGGAAAGTGCCTTTGTTCTTGCCACTTCCTACTCCTTTCTCCAGAGGGCACACAGATTCTTAAGGTTTAGAGATCCCTCACACAGTAGGGCATGGGTCCTGGGTACGGATCCCCACCCTCTCCATATTAATCATGATGCTTAGGATTGTGTGGAAGTGTCTTAGGTTTTTATGTCTTTGAGGTTTGACCTGAGTTGTGGATGAATAAATTCCTTCTCTGTAACTGGATATAGAGCCTACTTACTTCCTTTTCTTAGCCTCCCAACCCCTCCTATGACCCTGAATGAAACCTTTCCAAACTCTTTGCTTCAGTAACACACAAAAAATGATAATTTTTGATCTTATTCCTTGCTCTGCCACCTGCTTTCTACAGTTAAGTCTGTTCTGTGGTAGTTTTCCATTTGTAAGCAGGGCAGAGCACCCTTCCAGTTGTTAAATAAGCCCTCGTGCCCTTGAAGAATAGAAGCTATAGGAACGTAGAGTCCAAAGAGGAAAAAAAGAAAGAACATTCCTAAGAAAACTGTGTAAATTTGCAAATTCGTCGTCCTCTGGTGGCAGCTGACAGGTGGAGTGACAACTCAACCAAGTAACACTGGGCCCTAGTGATGGGAGGGAACTTAATACTGTGATTGTTCTGCTTAGATGGAGTTGTGTGGGGCTGTGCCAGCTCTTGCATTGAGAAAGCCCAGTTGAGCAGAAGAGTTTTTGGTTTCTGCATTTAAAGCTGCCAAACAACTGAGGGAAACCCGATTAAATCTGGATGGTGGCAGCTCACTCGACAGGCTTCTCCAGGCAACTTTGAGGAGAGTCAAAGATAAATAAATACCACATTTTATGAGAGGAATATGCAGTCAGAGGGAGTGCCTGGAAGGCAGTTAAAATTTCAAAGGGTGAGGGATGTTCTCTCTGACTTTCTTTCTCCTCAGACTCTTGTCTTATGACTTTGTTTGCCCATGGATTAGAGTTTTGCCCATGTCAAGGTATGTGAGTTTGGTGGGAAAGGAAGAAGACAGAAGTGTATTTCTAAAGATCTCAGCTGTAGAGTGAAAGATGATCAAATATAAATTTCTTTATTAGAGAAAAGATTTATAAGACTATTTTATAAATCACATTGGAAGCTCATTTGGCTATTGAGTGTGCAAAAACCTCTGGCCTGTGGTATAGAGGTTGAACTTTTAAAGAATGTAATGTTTTCAGGAAAGATTTATAGGCTTTCAATATGGCTCATAAGTTCAGTAAGTCAGCTTTAGCAAAAATGAGACCTCGTCTCTACTGAAAATAGAAAAAACTGGCCAGGCATCGTGGCTGGCATCTTTAGTTCCAGATACTTGGGAAGCTGAGGTACGAGGCTCTCTTGAACCCAGGAGTTTGAGGTTACTGTGAGCTAGGCTGACACCACAGCACTTTACCTAGGGCAACAGACTGAGACACTGTCACTAAAGAATTAAATAAATAAATAAATAAGTAAATCCAGGAAGTTCCCTTAGGGTCAGATGGTGCTTGGCTTTTCTTATTTACTGGATATGGACTCTGGTCTCTTGGCCCTCCATGTACTTCATTTCTTTTTTGTCTTTACAAGTAATTTTTATTGACGCTTAACTTAACCTAAAAGAGTCTGTGGATATTTATTAATAATTGGCTACAAATAATTTATTATTTTCTAGATTTATAGAGCTTTAGAGATTTGCCTGATCATTTGCCCCCATTCTATCCCCCATCCCATTTGGCAAAGAGTAGACTGAAGCCCAAAAGGGTTAAATGGTTTGCTTAGGTGCATTCAGCTAGCAAACAGGTATATAGGGCTCACCCAGATCCTGACTCCATTACAAGACTTGTCTTTTGAGCTTAGAGCTCAGGATTGCATACAGTGAAGAGAACTACAGTAATTTACTTTATTGACTTACAAAGGAGACTTAATAAAGTAATTGAATGAATTCCCCATATAATTCAAAACCTTGTATGAGTCACCATCATCAATCTTTTTTTCCATCAAATCTTTTATGAGAAAGTAGGAAATAAATTACCATACTGAGTTTCAATTTGTTGTATTTTTCTCCCTGCCATAGAGAGTATGGTGATTAAAAAAAAAAATGCAGTAGCCCAAAGGCAGGCAACCACAAGGTAAAGAACAGAACCAAAAGTATTAGATTATTAGGTGCCAATAGCAGTTTCTAAATTATTACTCCTATGAGTATAGTGTGGGTTGTTACGATGATTATTACAGTGTTTTGTCTGTTTTCACAACCTACTCTCATTTCTCATTTCTTTTTACTAGTATACAAAGTTAATTTAAAATGTCAATACAAATCAAGGAAGGGAAGGTTCTCTAGGTTTCATTAGAGGATAGATTGAACAGGGACAGAGCCTAGCCCCTAGAACAAAGAAGAAAATGTATTCTTGACTGCTACAGATAGGCAACTTCAGATGGGGTGCAAATAATTGTTTTGAAAATTTATTTTAAGAAAGACATCAGCATCAAATAATCCCCATCAGAAAGGTACTTACAGGTGCAGAATATAATTAATTACTCCTGTAAAAATGTAGGAAATTTTACAGGTTTGATATACTTTGTATCCTATTAGAATAAGACCAGTTCCATTTGTCAGTATCAGGGACTGTGGTTTGCCAGGCCCACCCTCTTGCTGTGTTTGTTTTAGGGAATAGAACTGACTCAGTCACAGTTTTCAGAAGGGCTGAGGTACCGTCCTTTAGTGTAATACTGTTCTATTTATGTTGGAGACAAATCCCAGAAACTCGAGGTAACAACATACACAGAGTGAGAGAGTATAGCTGGGAGATTTTTATTTGGCATTTTTATAGCTAATAATCTACAGAAATTTTAGTATTTAGTGCCAGGGCATGCTTAAGGGACAGTTTCTATTTCTGTGCAATTTTGAAAGGTTTAAAGAATCAGCAAAAGATTATATAAGAGATAATAGAGAATAAGAATTCTGGCTTCCATAGAACCTTGCAAAGATATGAGAGAAGGCACACAACTGCTTCTGGGTATTTGTTTGTTTGCTTGCTTTTGTTTGTTTATTTTTTATATTTTATTTTTTTAGAGACAGAGTCTCACTATATCATCCTTGGTAGAGTGCTGTGGTGTCACATCTCACAGCAACCTCCAACTCCTGGGCTTAGGCGATTCTCTTGCCTCAGCCTCCTGAGTAGCTTAACCCGCCACATGTTTGTTTTTTAAAGAACTGGAAAAAGCGTAGGTTCTTTGAACAAGGACTTTGTTGTCAAGGTTTCTCAAGTCACCAAACCAATAAATAATATTGTGACTGATTTTAAAAAGCAGGTAAATTGAGAAACAAAACACTTAAAAGTATCTTTTAAGGGCCTAGGGTTACATGGTGTGACCAAAACCCAAAACACAAATTCGGTGTCTTAAAATTCAGTTATCTAATCTCCCCACTCCATTGCATATTCTAGGAGCATTTACTCAGTGAAGTACCTTTCATCACTGCAGGAGTCTCACTAAAATCAGTGGCATTGGAACAGGGTTATCTCCAGACACTGTTGACATCATGTCTCTGCCCACATACCAATTGAGTGAATATTGGCCCACATGATTCTTGTAAGTGGATTACAAGAAATCCACTGTAGATTTCATTCATTTCTGATGAAACCAAGAACTTTCCCTCTTGGGCTTTTTTTTTTTTTTTTTCTTAAGAGAGTACTTTTCCCCCCCTTTACTTAAATACTTTTTTTTTTTTCTTTACATTTTTTTTTTTTTAATTTTTGGGGATTCATTGAGGGTACAAGAAACCATGTTACACTAGTTGCATTTGTTGGGTAAAGTCCCTCTTACAATCGAGTTTTGCCCCCAAAAGGTGTGGCACACACCAAGGCCCCAAGACCCCACCCCCCTCCACTCCTTCCCTCTCTCTGCTCTTCCTTTCCCCACCCCTCCTTCATTCTTTCTCTCTCTGTTCTCCCCTTCCCTCACCCCCACCATGTCAACAATTGTCATTAATTGTCCTCATATCAAACTTGAGTACATGGGATTCATGCTTCTCCATTCTTGAGAAGCTTTACTAAGAATAATGTGTTCCACTTCCATCCAGGTTAATACAAAGGCTGTAAAGTCTCCATTTTTTTTAATGGCTGAATAGTATTCTATAGTGTACATATACCATAGTTTGTTAATCCATTCCTG
>CAUYRH010094966.1:0-16917 GCA_963574655.1 Perodicticus potto
AAACCAACAGCAACAAAATATAAAGGATCAATGAAAGAAAAAGTATATTCTTTGAAAAGAAAAAATTGATAACCTCTTGCTCCATTAGCCAGGAAGAGAATAGAAAGGACCCAAATGAGTTGAACCAGAAATGAAAAAGAAGATATTACAGCTGATCCCACAGAGATACAAGGTATCATCTGAAAACACTAAGAAAATGTGTTTGGACATAAACTCAAAAATGTAGAAGACATAGACAAAATCCTGGAAATGCATAGCATATCAAAATTTAATCAGGAAGAAGTAGAACTTCTAAACAGACCCCAAATGAGCAACTAGATCAAAATAGTAATAAAAAACTTCCAATAAAAAAATCCCTGGACCAGATGTAGTCACAGCTGAATGTTATCAGACCCAAAAAGAAGACCCAGGACCCATAACATTTAGAAGGAGGACCTCCTCCTCAACTCATTCTACAAAGCCAGTGTCCTCTTGACACCAAAACCAGAAAAAAACACAACAGAAAATGGGCGGCGCCTGTCGCTCAATGGAGTAGTGCGCTGGCCCCATATGCCAGAGGTAGTAGGTTCAAACCCAGCTCTGGCCAAAAAAAAAAAAAAAAAAAAAAAAAAAGAGAGAAAAGAACATTATAGACCAGTGTCCTTTATGAATATAGATGTAAAAATCCTCAAAAAAAAAATTCTAGCAAACCAAATTTCCACACTATATGTAAAAAAAATCCACCCCAACCAAGTAGTCTTCCCAGGGATGCAAAGATGCTTTAACATACATAATTCAACAAAAGTGATTCACCACAAAGAACCAAAATCAAAGACCATGTGATCATCTCCGTCGACGCAGAAAAAGCATTCAAAGAAATCCACCACCCTTTCATGATAAAAACCCTCAACAAACTAGGCATAGAGAAACATACCTCAAAATGATAAAAGCCACATGTCACAAACTCACAGCCAACATGATCCTCTTTAGGTGTGTCCAAAGTCTATGTTTCATTTTTTTTTTTATTAAATCATAGCTGTGTACAGTGTGCGGGCTTCATATACAATCTGAAATATTTTCATCCAGCTGTTCGACATAACCTTCATGCAAAGTCTATGTTTCATTTAAAGTTTTCTCCACTTTCTTATTTTCAAAAATCAACTTTATTGATGATGATGATGAAGCAAATGTTGAGTGAGCTCTGATGGTATGCACGTAGCCACCCACACAATCAAGAGACAGAGCATTTCCATTGCTACAGAAAGTCCCTTTATGTGTCTCTGCAGTCCAAACACCCTGTTCCCACATATGGCCAGCTGTAAACACTGCTGTGCTTTTCGTTACCATAGGTCAGTTTTCCCTGTCCAGGTATTATTTTCTAGAAATAAGTTATTTATCAATTTTTTAAAAAAACAGTCCAATTATATTTCTTAAGATTAATGGTTCAAATGATAGCCACCAATATATCCCTTATTTTGAACATTGAGATATTTAATTGCTAATGCTGAAATTTTTTAAAAAACATACAGAAAACACTAGTTTGGGTGCCAAATAAAATGTCAGGGCCCCAAAATGTGGACAGGGCTACTGAGTCAGGTATCCTACAGTTAGGCTCAGGAGAGAGCTACCGTAAAGGATATGCCATAGTATAGACTCCATCTAACAGGGACAGAAGATCAAAATAACGTGGGACATGAAGGAATCAAGGGGAGAGAGAAAAAGAATGCCTAAATCAAAGATATAGGAGCCCAGTATTTTCTGCCACTTTTTCTTGGAAGAAAACAGAAGCCGAGGCAAAGCAAGTGGAAGCTTTAGGAAAGCTCTCCAGCCCAGGTGGAGGAGGAATTGACAGGGGTATATATTCAAAACAAAATGGTGAGACCTGGGCCCACCTGGGTCAGGAGAGAAGTCGTCATGTGTGTAGGTAACAGACTGGGATTGCTCACTGTGTCCATAGGCCACTCAGGCAGTGGCCAGTAGTCATGAATGAAGATGCTACAGTATCCCTAGACTTTTGTCATCATTTCACTCAAATTTCTACACAACTCATTTCATTCCCGTGAAAATATAAAATGGCCCAACTCCTCACAAAGTGAACATCTACAACCTGCTTGATTATGTTGAGAATTTTTCCAACCCTCAGTGCAAGTTCTGTTCCATCTCCACTCTAACCCTGGTCACTACACGATGGAATGAGGTCAGTAGGGACAGTAGCTGGAATTCCAAACTGAACAACGCTCAGAGAAGTATTATTTTCTAGAAATAGGTTATTTATTACTCTTTAAAAAAAAAAGTCCAATTATATTTCTAAAGACAATGAATGGCTCAAAAATGACATCTAATA
Source organism: Perodicticus potto (assembly GCA_963574655.1). NCBI lineage: Eukaryota > Metazoa > Chordata > Mammalia > Primates > Lorisidae > Perodicticus > Perodicticus potto. The sequence continues at coordinate 2,324 of CAUYRH010094966.1, forward strand.
TATCCCTATTTGGCACCTTGAGATAATTGTTATTGACTAGACAAATGTTAAAGAAGCACACAGAGAATGCTGGTGTGGAGGGGTGATTATTATTCTGGGGCATCTTCAGTGCTGCAGTTGGCCTTGCCTGTAGCACATCAGAAGTGCTGAATGTCTCTCTACATCTGCGGGATCCTGAATCTTGGTGTGAAGAGGTAACAACAGGCAACAGTCATCTGCTCTGGTGACCCCTGGAAATCTTGACCTGTCACCTCTTGCTATCTGGCCATGTCCCTGAAACCTTCCCTCATCTGCCACCCTGCCCCCCTGGAGGCCGTCCTTGATGCACTGCGCTGATTGACTGTGAGCAGAGCCCCTCACAATGCTACCAGGGCTCTCTTGCCTCTCTACCTGGGCCCTCAGATTCCCCAGTTTTCTATTTCTGTTTGTAAACTCCATCCTCCTCCATGTTCTTTGGACAAACCCCTTGAAAAGCATTCCAGGGGCAATTTGGGATAGATTGGTTAAAGAGATGCTGAGGGAACTCTGAGGAAGTACCCACCGTGCCAGCCAACTGTGCATGAAATGCTGCTGAGAGCAGCTCTGCCTTTCTGATGCCCCTTAGAGGGAGGCACCTACACAACACCTCCCACCCTGCATCCTTGCAGCCTCTCTGTCTCTCTTGCCCTGGTTCTTGGGCTGCTCTGCCACAAAAGGGCTTTATACAGAAAATAGGAATGGAGAAGTTTTGGACATATTCATGAAAGGAGAGGAAAATGCAAACCAGGGATTCGAAGTTATCAACCAAAAAATACCAGACTTCAACTAAACAGGTTTATTAACATTTTTCATTGTTCAGTATTTTTAGGGGAAGGATAAGTGGGAATGGAGAGTTTCAAGGTTACAGGGAAGGTAATTCCACGTTCTGAGGGGAGTGTCTACCTGCAACAACTAAAACTATAAATATCCTGTGAAATACAGGAAGAGTAGGATGTGGACCACAAGAACATAGGTGGCTATCAGCAGTCGCTCTTGGGTCCGGAAATGATGAAGGGAACACAGGGTCCACTTTCATCCAGCCCTACTCAGGATCTGAAAGAAAAATGCAAAGTCAGAGAGTTTTCGCCTGGGAGGGATATATCCCTTTACCTCCCTAGTAATCTTGCATTGAAGAAAAGGTGAGCCAACCCCTGCAAAAAAAAGGGGTAAAGACATGAAAAAGAGGAAAGGCTTTCAGACTAAGGACCTGGAAAATTCCAGCACATTCCTCATCTTCCACACTCTTGTGCTCAGTGGCTGAGTTTCCCTTTTCTGTCTCCTTTACACAGCCAGGTCTGTCCATCAGGAGAGTACCCTCTCTCTCTCCATCCTCCCTTTTTCCTTACCCTTTTGCAACTGCTATTTGAAATGTCTATTATCACCGACTGCTCCCGAGTGCTGCAGGAACCAAGTGGAGTCTGGGCAGAGTCCAGTTTGCCATGCTCCAGCCTGTGTTGAGAAAATAAAGGGGCATGGCATTGGCTCAGGTCATGAGAGATGACATCTTCCCAGTCACTTGCCATGGAAGGCAGCACCAGGAACTTTTAGCAAGGGTTGTTCCTGCAATCCCTGTCCCCATACAAGGAGTACACTGCCAGACAGGTTTCTTCCAACAGCAGTGAAAGGTGATAATCACTGCGGGGAATGGACTGCCTGTTATGTACCATGTGCTGGGTTGGGTGTTTTACATACATTTAATCCTCAGGTTTTGAGGTTGGTATTATTACCTTCAAAATGGTAAGGCTTACAGAGGATAAAGGACTTGCCCATGGCAGCACAGCCAGTAAGTGGCAGAGCCAGAATTGTATACCCAGGTTTGTCTTTAAGCCTCATCCTCTTTCTTTTCGGTACACTACACTTGACTCAGAGAAACCCATTATTTTTTCTTTCCATTTACTAAAGGTATTAGGCAAAAGTAACCATGAAAGATTTTTGTCGGGTTCTTAGATGAAACTGAACTGTGGCCTCTACTGTTTTCTGCCTCATTTTTTGCAGAGTTGCTTATTTTTTTAGTACTGGAGCTTCCACGATTAATGGAGAAGCTGCTATTCTTCACCCAATGGTTTCTCATGTGCAGAAGCGTTTGCCTGTGGGGATGTGCTGCCTTCTAATTGGAGTAGGGAGGATGGAACTCCTACCTCTCCTCCTCTCCTAGGGATATCCATTAGCCTAATATTCCTGGCCTTTCTCTGCAGGTCACACTCTTTTCTCCAGGACAGAAGGAATACCTTAATCTGATTTATAAGTCTAGGAAGAAAAACAGAGTGTGCGTGGCCTAGCTCCTGCCTGCTTCCCTCTTAAGAGCAAGGCTTGGGAGTCACCTGCAGTCTCAGCTGGCTTGGGATAAGTTAATCATACGTGGGGAGATTAACCTCCCCATGGGGCAGGTTTCAACAGTTCTAAACATTTGCACAACGAGTGTAAGAGAGTGAGCCACAGGCACACAGGCCTGCAAAAGGTGGGGAGAGATAGTAAGACTCACGGAAGACCCTGCTGTGTCTCCCAGAGTCACCCTCTAAGTTACATACTAAGGCCCAAATGGGTGATGAAAATTCAGAAGTTGTAAATATGCTGGATAAGGAAGAAGGGTATGTCAAATACAATCTGCTCACTGGGGCTGCCACCCTGACAATTAAATGTGTCAAGAGGACATTAATATCACAAATGTCTGAGAAAGGGACAGTATATGTAGTTTGCTTTTCCTCTGCAGATATAATAAAAGTGCCTGTTTTTAATGTTTCTTTCCATGTCCAGGCACTTCTAGCAGCAAATCTTGTAGGTGCTCTCTCCTCTCTCATGCAGAGTGAGTCTCTTGACTTGGGCAAACTGGGAGTGAGGACCTAGGGATATATCAGTTGTAACCTTCCAAACCACACTGGCGCAAACTGCTCCCCAGGAAGCACAGGTTCTTCTGCAAGGAAAGCCTACTCTGTGCCACATGGGCTGTGACTAGGAGGCGAAGTTCAGGGTCAGGAAGCACATTTGCCAACAAATCATGAGCTATTTGGAGTCTATTAATCTGCCATATGTTTTAATCTTTTAAAAATATTTCAGTTGATTCAGCTCTCAGACAGGGAATGAGATTGAAAGAACCTAACACCTACGTGATAAACTTATTGTTGAGATGTAATAAGATATCTTTCATAGCTCATTTCATATCTTATGAAGTAAGCTATTGATCAATGGCAGATATCATTGTTCTCTAAGAACAACTGTTTTGGAAAGTGTTGGCCCTTCTAAACTGCACAAGTATCGTGTTCTCTTGGGTGACCACCATGACCCCAGACTCACTGCTGGACTTTCCTTGGGACGAGGGAAACACCTAATCCTAAGTCTGGCCACTGAAATGTACACAAAAGGGTCAGAAGTAAACAGAGGCCATCCCCCTCGGTCTTTACCGCCTGATCTGTTCCTCAGCCATGGAGAGGGCGTTCTCAGCAGCCACCCTCTGATTCTCAGCAGCCACTCTCTGGCGCTCAGCAGCATCTCTCTGGCTCTCAGCAGCCACTCTCTGATGTTGTTCTGCTTCCAGCAGCTTCCTTAATTTGTTTACTTCTTGTTTGGTGTTGTACAGCTGCTGCTGGGATTTGGAAAATCTTCAGGATAAAAGGGAAACAAACAATCACTACATGCAAGACACAGTTGCTAATACAAGGGATTCCAAGTTTTCATAAGGTTATAAAGCCAAACAATTTACAGAAGCTTGTGTGAATATGAAGACTATCTGAAAAGCATAGCTGTGGAGAGATTACCTGAAGCTGCAGAAAATATCATAAGAGATTTTAGGAATTATCTTTCATTTTAATACCAGAGTGTTTATTAGTGGCACATGTATGTGAGCATTTCTGTTTTCGCTATACAAACTTTTCACACACGATTGTTAGTTATTGCTACTATTTAATCATAGCCTCACTTCTGCGAAGCCAGTAAGATAATATGCAGTTCAGCGCAATCTAGATTACTGTTCGTCTTTTTTCCTTCCCTTTCCTTTCTTTCTTTCTGCCTTTTTGTTTTTTTAAGAGATAGGATCTTGCTCTGTCAGTCACTCTAGAGTACAGCAGTGTAATTATTGCCCTTGGGAGCCTCATTCTTGACCACCCAACTTCTGTGCATGCAGAAAATGCTCCAGAGTGGAGAGACCCCGTCTCTACCTTTAAGATGACTCTCTGAGGGAACTCTGTTGTTTTCCTCATGAGCTACCTGAGCAGCATCCATGTTTAGTGGCCCCTAAAAGAGGAATAGGCTTAATAATTTAGTGATGAAAGCTCTTAACAAAGCGCACTTAACAGAAAACAAGAATTCATTTAGCATCAGAGAGAATGAGAACCCTTGGAGAAGACTGTCCCTGCTATGAATTCTCAAGCCAACATTTAGAAGTGAGAAACTTCTGTTTTAGCAGGTTAATCACTTATATGAAACTCTTGGCTTAACTAGATTTTTCTCCCAGACTCGCATTCTTGAATTTGTCCTCTTAAATGCTGATAGCCTTACTGTTGAAGACTGCTTTTGCCTGGTAGATGCTCATGAATTTTCTAGGTGCTACTCTGATCTTTCTCTGCTCCCGAGCAACCCAGACTCCCTCTTCTCCTTCCTGTTGTATTCATTTCTGCACCAATTTCTCAGTCTCTTCCAATTTCAGCACTGCCTCCTCTCCACTACTGTCAACAGGGCTGCTTATTGTGTTTCTCAGATCCAAATATTCCCCATTTTATCATGTCAAGCAAACCCAACACTTTTCTCAGTTTCAGAGTTCCAAAAAACCATGGTCATCCCTGTTTCCCACTCTCTGATTTCTCTCTGACCTTTTTCTTCCTAGCACCTTAACTTCGGAAGTTTTCTCAGCTCTTTCCTTATCTCAGTTAACGCTCTCTTCCCTCCCACCTAAGGGCATCAGCTCCTTGCACACCTCTGCACGCTGGGTCATGTGCTCTCACTCTCATTACTTCTTCCAGCATCTCACCTTTCTAATCGCTGCCTTCAGATCTTCCACCTTCTTCTCCAACACTGCAGTGATTGAAGAGGTCCTTGTAGCGCTCCTGACTTTCACGCAGGTGTTGGGTAGTGCCACTGAGTTGAAGGGCAAGAGCATTTTTCTCCTCAAGGAGCTCAGATAACTGAAATAGAGGGGAGGATAAGCAGCATCCTAAGAACTCTTTCACCATAAGCTGTGCTTAGCTAACTGTCCCGACTTCTAAGGATATAATTTTTTTAGGGAAGACCTTTTTTTTCAACAATAGCAAAAGTAAGACCATATGTTCTTTCAAAGGGAGAAAACTCAAAAAGTTTTTTTGTACAAAAAAGGAAAACAGTTCTGGGGGAATAGCAGGAAAGTTTTGTTTTTGGTGCCTAGTGAATTAACTTTTTTGCCACCAGCCCCAGTGGCCAGCGCCCTAACCACTGAGCAATGCATGCCACCTCCTAGTCTTATTTTCTTTTTCTTTCTTTTTTTTTTTTTTTTGAGACAGAGCCTCAAGCTGTCACCCTGGGTAGAGTGCTGTGGCATCACAGCTCACTGCAACCTCCAATTCCTGGGCTCAAGCGAGTCTCCTGCCTCTGCCTCCCAAGTAGCTGGGACTACAGGTGCCCGCCACAATGCCCAGCCAGTTTTGGTTGCAGCCATCGTTGTTTGGCGGGCCCGGGCTGGATTTGAACCCGCCAGCTCAGGTGTACGTGGCTGGTGCCTTGGCCCATTGAGCCACAGGCGCCGAGCCTTCCTAGTCTTATTTTCAAAGAATTGATTCTCCCAAAGATTTTGATGTGCTTCTAAACACATACCACCTCCCCAAACAGATGTTTTTACTTGTCATTGCTTGCATGCTTTTAGATCATGCTTGTTTGCAACTGGCTTGAAGAGAATGAAATGAAAATAAATGGACCGATAACCATCTGCTTAGTATCAATGCTTCCATCCTTTTTTAAGTTGTGTCTGTTGTGTGTGAGCAGGCACCTATTCATTTCCTTCAGATGGAGGGTTGAGCATGCTTCGTCTTCTTTCCTAAGACTTTGCACATGTCATATGACTGAAATACCTTTCCTCCAGCTTGTCTAGCAAATTATCTAGCCAACATGGATTAGCCCCTCTCCCACTTTCCATGTAACCTTCCTTGACTATGACACTCACAGCAGCCTCTTTCTCTCTGAAAATCCTTCGTATTCCTGCTTGTATTGACACTTATTCAGAATGCCTCAGGGGCTAGAGTGTAACAGTACAAATGAGAAGGGTGTGTATTAGAAGAAATCAGCAGATGTGTGGTAGGTGACACCAGAGCAACCAGGAAAGTTACCTCCTGTTGGTAAGATTAGTTCTGGGCAGAAGCACTTCAGAGAAAAAATCTTTCATGATTCAAAGATATTCACAAAACAAAAATATGTGGATGGGTGGACAATCATTGCTGGACATGTAGAACTAAGATATAGCCATCAATGAACTATAGCAAATTTGCCAACATAAATTATACTTTTGGAGGTTTTCTGGTGTTCCCTAATGACCCACTTACCTACTACACATCTGCTGATTTCTTCTACTACACACCCTTCTCATTTCTACTGTTACACTCTAGCTGCTTTTATCTACTAAGACTTTACAAAGTGACTTGTTGAATTAGTAATCATTAATAACCACTGGACTTGATTGTTCTTTATCCTAATTTTACATGATGTTCCCTATCCCTACCTGTGTGGCTTGTTCTGCCTGTGTCTGGCGGAGCTGGGCTTGCAAAGCCTTAAGTTCCATCCTCTCCTTGAGCAGTCGCTTTAGCAATCCAGGTTCTTCCATGATTGCAGATGTCTTCTTGTGAACACAGAAAAGGAAAAACAATTAAGCTTATGAATTAACACTCTGAATTCTTTCACCTCTCTTTCTTGTACTGTCTTCTACTATTCACCCTTCACATTTCTACTCTAGCTACCGTTATGTACTAAGACTTTAAAAAGTGAGTTGTTGAATTAATAACCATGTACAAACCCACTAGGATTAGGTTCTTTATCCTAATTTTACAAGGTGTTCTCCACCTGTACCTGTGTGCCTTGCTCTGCCTTGTCTGGCTGATCTGGGCTTGCAAAGCCTCAATAAATTCCTCCTTCTCCTGGAGCAGTCGTTTTAGAAATACAGATAGTTCCCTGATTGGGGATGTCTCCTTACACTGAAGACATGAAAGGAAAAACAATTAAGCAAGAAAATTAGCACTGTGAATTCTTTCATCTCCTTTCTCGTGATTTCTTCTACTATTCACCCTTCTCATTTCTACTGTAACACTCTAGGTACTGTTATGTACTAAGAGTTTAAAAAGTGACTTGTTGGAATATAGGGAAAGGGGCAAGGGAGGTGAGGGGACGGAGGAGGCTGGCTGGAGGGAGGGTAATTGGTGGGATCACACCTACAGTGCATCTTAGAAGAGTACAGGTGAAACTTATTAAATGCAGACTATAAATGTCTTAACACAATAACTACGAAAATGCCATGAAGGCTATATTAACCAGTTTGATGAAATTATTTCAGATTGTATATGAAACCAGCACATTGTATCCCATGATTGCATTAATGTACACAGCTATGATTTAATAAAAAAATTTTAAAAAATGACTTGTTGAATTAAAAAACATGTCTGAACCCACTGGACTTCATGGTTCTTTATCCTAATTTTACAAGGTATTCTCCACCCCTACCTGTGCGGCTTGTTCTGCCTGTGTCTGGCTGAGCTGGGCTTGCAAATCCTCAATGAGTCCCTCCTTCTCCTGGAGCCGTAGCTTTAGCATCATAAATTCTACTACTTATGCAGAAGTCTCATTGAACTAAAAACATGCAAGGAAAAATAATTAAGCAAAAGAATTAGCATTCTTAATTCCTTCACTTCCCTTTGTTATTTGCCTTTAATATCTATCCAGCTTCCCTCTACTTTTCATGTAATATAAAAGTGAATTGCATATATTGTGGTTTTCAAAAAGGAGTCATCAAAATTTATTGGTCAGAGGAAGACAGAAGCAGGAGCTGCAACTTTTCCATTTTTCTGAATCCTCACATAGAGATAGCACAACCAGATAGTAAAGCCAAAAAATTATGAAAAGTATTTATAATAAAATTGGGAAGATGGCCCTGTAAACCCGAAAATATAATCCAAGTAGGGGGACCAACCACCAAAATGCATAAGACCTACAAGGTATTAAAATCTGTAGAAGACCCTGGCGTGGTAGCTCATGCCTGTAATCCCAGTACAGTGGGAGGCTGAGGCAGGAGGATTGCTTGAGCTCAGGTGTTTGAGACTTGTCTGAGCAAGAGTGAGACCCTTATTCATGAAAAATATAAAAACTCAGCTGGGTGCCTCAGTGAGCATCTGTAATCCCAGTGGCTTCTAGAGACTGAGACAGCAGGCTGCCCCCTGCAGTCTGAGGTTGTAGTTAGCTATGATACCACTGCATTCTGTTCAGGGAATAGGGTCAGACTGTCTCAACAAGAACAGGAGCAACCAAAATAAGTAAAAAAAAAAAAAAAAGAAAGAAAGAAAGAAAAGAAAAGAAAGGAAAAAAAAATCTGGAGAAGAAAAGTAAGGTATTAAAGAGTGAGATCTGATGGCCCTGAGAATACGAAACCCCCCAAATAGCCAATGTAGTTGTTGGAATGCACAGGTGGCTGATTTGAGAATGGCAGCAGAGCTTTCACCTTCTTTAATGCTGGGTGAATGCATGGGGACCACATTAGGAAGGACTAAAAGAGCAAGAGCAATGTAGGTCCTCTGAATTCTCATAACCAATGCGTCAGAGCTCCCACGCTAAGGGGAAAACAAAGTAGGATAACAATAAAAGAGATTGTTTACATATATGCGATACCATTCAGTCTCCAGTAGCCTCATATGGCCTTACAGGGCTTGAAATATGCCTAATGCAAAAGAAATATTTAATTTTTAAAATTATCTAATTTTAATTAATTTAAATTGAAAACAAGATATTAATTCCTTTTCCATTAAATACAACTTTTTTTGGAATGATTATATTTCACTTTATCTGCTGCATCATGTAAGATTCTCTTACAGTGTATGTGAGTTGGTATCAAAGGGTTGATTCTCTTCAGTGATTTTTTTTTTTTGGTACACTCTTATTTAAATCACAGTGTGTGTATTAGGATACTTAATGCAGATAGCATGATCACAGTTGATACAAATATCAATCATAATTGATAATTGAAATGACATATAAACATTTATTCTTTTAATTACAGTTGAATTATTTTTCTAGTTGAAAAATAAGTATGGGCCAGGTGTGGTGGCTCACGCCTATAATCCTACCACTTTGAGAGGCCGAAGCAGGTTAATTGCTTGAGCTCATGAGTTTAAGCCTAAGCAAAAAGCAAGACCCCTTCTCTACTAAAAAAAAAAAAAAAAAAAACAGACAAGAGGATCACTTGAGTCCGAGAGTTGGAAGTTGCTTTGAGGTACGATGCCACAGCACTCTACCCAGGGCAATAGCTTAAGACTCTGTCTCAAAAAATAAATAAATAAATAAAAATAAAAAAAAGTATGGACACATTTGCAATTTAATTTAATTTAATTAATTAATTTTTTTTTGAGACTGAGTCTCACTATGTCACCCTGGGTAGAGTACTGTGGTGTCACAACTCACAACAACCTCAAACTCTTGGGCTTAAGCGATTCTCTTGCCTCAGTCTCCCAAGTAGCTGGGACTACAGTCACCCACCACAATGCCTGGCTATTTTTTGGTTGCACTTGTCATTGTCGCTTGGCAGGGCGGGGCTGGATTGGAACCCAACAGCTCCGGTGTATGTGGCTGGTGCCCTAGCTGCCAAGCTACAGGCGCCCAGCCCATTTTTAATTTTAAAATGAAGGCATACTATTGATATATAGTTCACCCTTTTTTTTTACAGGCCCAGGGAAAGAATGCTGTGGTTGGCATGTCCCCTCCAGCACTCAAATTCAAACTTAGTGCCCACTGTGGCAGTATGAGGAAGGGGTTTTAAGAGGTTACCAAATCATAAGTCTCTGCCGTCAGGAATGGATAAATTCATTCACGGATTAATGGGTGAATGTCTTAATGAGTACCATAGTGTAAAGGATGCCAAGAGCAACACGATCTCTGAGCAAGATGATTTGCAGCTGGGGGATGGGCCCTCGGTCAATTCCAATTTGTCCACAGGTGCTCCTTGCGGAGAGAGAACCCAAGCCCATGGCCAACCTTGGGCACACAGTCATTGTCTAATACTCCCCTCACCTGTGTTGTGTTGTCTCAATAAAAAGCTACTGCAGAGGTTGCTCAGGGCTACCCTGCAATCAAGGTTAGCCCGCCTTCTACAAGCTTGTACTTCTAATCCGTGTCTCGCCTGGTTCCTTTCTGCTGCGATCGAGACCAGGGCCATAGGGGCAATGACACCATAGGAGGGGAACTGGTGGCTCTATGAGAAAAAGGAGAGAGACTTGAGCCAGCACATTATCATATTATCAGCCTCCTCACCTTGTAATGTCCACATCCTTCTGGAGCAACACAGAGAGCCCCCATCAACAAGAAGACCCTCACCAGCTGCAGCCCATGGCCTTGGACTTAGCCTCCAGAAAAAATCCATGCCTTTACTTTACAAATTAGAAATAGACGAAGGAGCAGAATAACATGCTTACATGTAATAAAAGCATACTAGAAGTATATTTAAAAATGTAAAAATTGCAATCTATTTCAAAAAGAATTTTTGGATAGTCTTAAAATTATGTGATGTGAGAGAAAAACATGAATCATAATTTTAAAACTCTGAAGTGATAGAACTCATAAAAATTTGCTATCAAAGAGAACATATTTTCAGAATAAAAGGTAGAATAAGAATGAGAAAAAAATAAACACAAATAGAATATGCTAAAACCAAAAAATACACTTTAAATAAAAATTTTACTAAAAAATAGATAAAAATAACCAGAGAAAGTGATAAATACTGAAGATCATCAAAGACTGCACATACGGATAATAGAAATACCCAAGGAAGAAAAGCATAATAAGGGAAAAGATCACTTACTACTACACCCTGCCTAATTCAAGAAAACCTATTATGAAATGAAAATATGTGTAATCATATATTGAAATAGCATGCTGGAGTACCCACAAAATATCAAACCCAAATTACACACATCAGTGCATCTGTTAATAAAATTATTAGACAGGAGGGAGGGAAGAAGGAAAAAAAAAGTAAGTGAGGAAGGAAGAAAGGAAAGGAAGGAAGGGTAATTGTAGGATCAAACTTTGATTCAAACACCACAGCCTTGTTGCCTTGAAGAACCAAGGGTAGAGATCAGGAAACTACAGCTGCCAAGTGAGAAGAAAAACATCAGAAGAGAGCAGAAAACCAAAACTTTCAGTAATCTTCTTGTCTTTTTTCCTACAATCTCTTAGACTGAGAGCTTCTCAGTTGAGATACTGCCTGTCTACTGAATTCACCTCCCAAAAGAAACCTAGCCCTGTTTACTGGAAGTACAAAGATTAAGTTTGCAATTTATTTAGGATAACATATCAGAGTTGCTATCATTGCTTCAATTAAATTTCCCACAGAATACTTAGCCCAGTGTTGGGTGTATCATAGTTGAAATGTTGCTATAACTGATTGCTGCAGTTTAGAAATGATTTATTTAACAGAAGGAAATGAGCTGATTGACATTGCTTAGGTTAAGGTCTCAGAGCTAAAATTTAAATTCAAAAGCACCATAGAAAATGTATAATGAAAAAAGCCAATAACATAGCTATGGGGAAGTTAAAGGAAGAAACCAACATGGGGAGAAAGGTGGGTGTTACCACAGCCGGTGCGGGGGCGGGGGGGAGAATTGTCAGAGAAAAAAACCAACATCAAGAAAAGAAGAATCATGATGAATAAATTATTTGAGAAGAGTTTTTTTTTTTTTTTTTGTGAGACAGAGCCTCAAGCTGATGCCCGGGGTAAAGTAGCTCATACTACTCTAGTAGCATCATAGCTCACGGCAACCTCCACCTCTTGAACTTAAGTGATTCTCTTGCCTCAGCCTCCCAAGTAGCTGGGACCATAGGCACCCAGCAGAACACCTGGACATTTTTGGTTTACACTTGTCATTGTTGTTTGGCAGGCCCAAGCCGGATTGAAACCCGCCAGCTCTGGTGTATGTGGCTTGTGCCTTAGCTGCTTGAGCTACAGGTGCCGAGACTGAGACGAGCTTTTGAAATATACTTTGCAAAGTAAATAAGGCCATCAATTTATAAAAAGAAATGTCCTAAACCCTTAAAAAATCCAAAAGAAAACAAAGCAAAACATAGTAATAATAATCTATGTGAAGAGAAAAATGTAAATGAACAGGTATCTGTGCTTTACTAAATGTTCTCCAAGGACAGAAACGATAGTACCTGGTAGGCTTGATCGTTCTGCTGTAGCTGAACGTCCTTTAGCCTGATGATGTCTTTGAGCTCTACCACCAACTGCTCTGCAAAAGCCACGTGTTTCAGAACACTCTCCTGTGTTCTCTTGGTCAATTTCATCCCAGTTTCCTGGGCTGATTCCTGGTTTTCATATAAAAAGAAAAAGTGGCCAGCACAGCAGGGAAAAGGTATTTGAATTCAAACAGGAGTTTCCTTAGTCCAACTTCATCTTTTGTTTTCTCCAACTCATATTCTATTAACTTAAGAATCTATTAAGTATTTGATAAACGTTAAACATTTTATAAATGTTATCTCATTGAAAATATTATCTGACTTGTACTAAAGAGAAAATTAAAGGGAAACATACATTACAAAACATTAAGAAAAGGAGCTCAAAATTTTGAGTTGAGAGTAGTTGAATAAAATTCTCTTAACCACTAACCATTCCTGCTTTGCTTTGCCTAAACTAACCACTTCCTTTGATTCTTTATGTGGCCCTCAGAAAATACCACATAAATTATGAGTGAATATGTGGATAAAACTATAAAGAGAAACAGATATTCTCAAGACCAAAAGGTATCCTAGTTCCACTATTTGTTATTTAAATCTTTCCTGTGGAAGATAAATCTCTACCCCAGGATCAGAAGAAAGTCTTTGTAATCTGACAGTAGACAAGGTCCTGGGGGGACAAAGAAGAATAACCTTTCAAATATCACCTTGGTCCCCATCACTGCATCTCTGTGGGCCACAAACTTATAGAAAGAGCACCACTTACAATGTTTTAAGACTTTTTCAATCCCAGCTTCCACCTAGCACCAGGGAGGGTGCTCACACTTTTCTATCTGAAATTTGGAACATATGTCTTATCAGTTGAAATCAGAACAGAGCTACTCCCAAGGCTCAAAGGAGCCATCTCATATCACATGTTATCTCCTGAAAATTCATGCTCACCAACGTTTTCTAATCCTGATGGGGAAAAAACATAAGAATTAGCAAATTAAACATAGGTTTCTCCTACATTTGGTAACCATATTATATGTAAGTGAAACAGATCTGTGCAGGTGAAATCTGTTAGATACAGTCTGCTACATAATGGTGTCTTTAAGAAGGCATTCACATACTGTTCTCTTCAGTGGCAACTGTGCAGCGATTTTACAATCCTCATCATTAATGTCATTTTTTAAAAATAATTTTATTAAATCATAATTGTGTAAATTGGTGCAATCATGGGTCACAATGTGCTGACTTCATATACAATCTGAAATATTTTGGTTGAACTGTTAAATATAGCCTTCATGGCATTTTCTTAATCACTATATGAAGACATTGATATTCTACATTTAATAAGTTTCACCAGTACCCTGCTAAGATTTTTTTTATACATATACCATATTTTATTCATCCATTCTTGATTTGACAGGTACTTGGATTCTTTCCACATATTTCTGATTGGTTATTGTGCTGGTATAAACATTCAAATGCAAGTGTCTCAATAACAAAATTATTTTTTTTTCCTTTGGGTAAATACCAACTAATGGGATTGCTGGATCAAATGGGAGGTCTACTTTTAGTTCTTTGAGGTATCTCTATGCTATTTTCCATAGAGGTTATAGTATTCTGCAGTCCCTAGAACAGTGTAAGAGTGTTCCTTTCCAGCCACATCCTCACCAGCATCTACTGTTTTAGAATTTTTTTAAATTGTTTTTTATTAAATCATAATTTTGTACATTGATGCATTTATGGGGTTCAGGGTACTGCTTTGATACACAATGTGAAATGCTTACATTGAACTAAGTAACACATCCATCACATCCATATACTCATTTCTTAATAATTTTGAAATGTACCATTGCATCATGCACATTAGGTGAGGTCCCCACAAATACCCTCCTTCCTCTCATATTCCCCCTCCCCTCCCCTCTCTCTCCTCTTCCCTTCTACTTTCTGGACTATAGTTATGTTTTGCCATTCGTATGAGTGAGTTTTCTTTTTTTTTTCTAATTTTTTTAAATTAAATCATAGCTGCATACATTAGTGCAATCAAGGGGTACAATGTGTCAGCTTCATAGTAGGGCTGAGTACATTGGATACTTTTTCTTCCATTCTTGAGATACTTTGCTAACAAGAATATGTTCCAGCTCCATCCATGTAAACACAAAAGAGGTAAAGTCTCCATCTTTCTTTAAGGCTGCATAGTATTCCATGGTATA